>JAVYIG010014064.1:0-43648 GCA_035222895.1 Strongylocentrotus droebachiensis
ATGAGAAAAAAAACCAACAAAATAATCAAATTCAACCCCCAATTCACCAAATTAAAAAATTACCCCATATCAATGCCAATATAGGCTAATATTCGTAAACAAATGTTTTTAATTTCAATTTAGATATTTATCTTAAATTTCACATGCAAAAAAAAAAAACCTTCACTGATATTTTCCCTCCCACTACCCAAATGAACTCCATATCTGATGACAGAAAATCCCAAATT
Organism: Strongylocentrotus droebachiensis; assembly: GCA_035222895.1. Classification (NCBI taxonomy): domain Eukaryota; kingdom Metazoa; phylum Echinodermata; class Echinoidea; order Camarodonta; family Strongylocentrotidae; genus Strongylocentrotus; species Strongylocentrotus droebachiensis. Next base: position 228 of record JAVYIG010014064.1, read on the forward strand.
CCGTTTTTATTACTAACTCCATGATTGTTATTAATTTAGTTTAATATTTCCTTTTTTTCTCCGAATCCCTAGAAAATCACCCGAAATCACAAAATTTAGATTTGTTTTTTTACAAGGTTGATTTTTTATTTTATTTCAGCAAGGCTTTCAAAATATCACAAGTTTTTTTGGTGAAAGAGTTTACCATCTGGCAACACTGCAGACCTTCTTTCTGCTACTTCTACGTTGATTCTTACTGGATCATTTGGTATTTCAACAAGTGTCTTGAGGTAAGGTTAACGTTCACAAAAAAAAATCTGAGTTGAAAAACGAGACTCGAAAACCAAACTATTGGTGACCATAGAAAAGGGATATACATCAGGGGCGGCGAGGTGTCTTCCAAAGTGGGGGCGGGGGCACCAAAAAAAAAGGACCGCTTTCTGGATAAAAGGTGGTGCCTACTAACTGCCAATTTTGGAAATTGTTACATACCCCTACATTGTGATTACATTATCAAAGATGGTTTCATTATTTGGTTCTTTCTTTAATGGTCCAAGATACAGCTTAACCATTTGGATGTGATAGGTTGTATATTCATTAACGAGCGAGCAAAACAATTGTGAGGTCGAGTTGCGAAAATTACATCATATTAAAACAAGGAAAACCTAATCCTGATGGGGTTATATAAGCACAATCTCATCCAGAAACACTGAAAAGACCCTTAATATGGATGAGTATTAAACGGACTTAATTGCTGAAGAACAGCCATTGGCTGAAGCAAGTGATCCGTGTTGAAATAAAATAAAATGAAACAAATTCATGGACGAACATGGTATTGTCTTTATAATGTTGGCTACTTAGTAAATTTTCTAGTCTCTCAAAATTCTGACAAGAAGGAAAACAAAATCAAAATGGAATTGGAAATATGAATATTGATGTATAAGATTTTATCTTCCAATGTTCCAATGACTAAGAACAAAGTCAGCAAGTCCATATCTTGAAGCTGGTAAAACTTATAGACAATAACGTAGGAAATTACTAAATTAATAACCTACATTTTATTCTTGAAAAAAAAACTCTAGATCTACGTCCTTTAACTATTTCGCTCAGTTTTATTTTCTGATTTTCTGTGATGATCGATTGAAGCAAACTTACCCATTAATCTTAGGCAAAGGCTGCCATCTACGTCAATATTATTATAATTTAGCACAGCTCTGCAATCTAAAATCTGTTCCTAAATTGTCGCCAAATTTACTATGTTACGAGCAAAACATCCGCAGTTTTAAATCATTTTAAGAAAGAGTACACCCTCAATCAGTATTATGGTAAGAAATCATTATATTTTAGGTTTTGCCTGTTGTATATGTAAGAAATTATACACGATTTTTGTTTAGATCTAGTGTTACGCCCCTACTGAGGCTCTGAGCTGATGGAGCTGGAGCTCAGTCATAATTGCCATTGCCATTGCCCTGCTGGTTGGTATCTGTGTGTGAACTGCCGCGCTGGCGCTGGCTCTGGCTCGGTTCTCTTGATCGTGAATCTAGTTAGACCGAATTTTCCGTCTCTTTCGTTCGTTAGCCTCTTATTGGGGTAGGGTCGGCCGGCTCTCTCTTTAGAGACGGAAACCGTTTAATCACATGTCCTTGCTAACGCCACGACCAACTCTGGTCGTAGCGTTTTGCCCCCAAAATCCCCCAAAATGTCATTTTACCTCGTGTAGATCTATATCCAAATGTAAATTAGGCCTAGGGTATAATAATTCGGTTCCACTTACTAACTTGCTTGAAATAATCCGTTTAATGGTCCCTTTTAAGGAAATTATGGGTCTAAATTGACAGCCGTGTTGAAAATCTTGCAAGTCGTGTTAAACTCTCGCTGCCGGAGTCATCTAAATCAATCTCATCCCTTCTAGTCTACGCCGAAGGCAAAATGATTATGAAGGAAAAACTGTGCGCCATCTACACGTTCGTAATGGCGTTATCACAGTTTTTCTTTCATAATCATTTTGCCTTCGGCGTAGACTAGAAGGGATGAGATTGATTTAGATGACTCCGGCAGCGAGAGTTTAACACGACTTGCAAGATTTTCAACACGGCTGTCAATTTAGACCCATAATTTCCTTAAAAGGGACCATTAAACGGATTATTTCAAGCAAGTTAGTAAGTGGAACCGAATTATTATACCCTAGGCCTAATTTACATTTGGATATACACGAGGTAAAATGACATTTTGGGGGCAAAACGCTACGACCAGAGTTGGTCGTGGCGTTAGCAAGGACATGTGATTAAACGGTTTCCGTCTCTAAAGAGAGAGCCGGCCGACCCTACCCCAATAAGAGGCTAACGAACGAAAGAGACGGAAAATTCGGTCTAGAATCTAGTGTCTGTTCTGAATCTTCTGAATGGAATCCGGACATCGCTAGAAATCAGCACTATTGTCCAGAGCTGGTCTGTCTATCGAAGAATGGATGTAGTCTACATGCAGCACTTTACATTTGACTTTTTAATTCCTCCTTCCAAAATCTCCTTACGTCCACCCTCTGGCTCTGCCACCACGACCTCCAGCTTATCTAGGAATCTTTTGGAGGAACAACAACCAAGTACCATGTACCAAGTATCAATGCTTAATCTGATATCATCCCTGATATTCTTCTAGATCTTAAATCTAAAGAGAAAGTGTACCAAAAACAAGGAGTGAAGGACAAGGCAGGGCATATCATCATTTTTGCATTGCAAAAAACAAAGGCTCTCCTGTTTGTGCACTCATCCAATTTTAGCAATTTGCGAGTTTTTATGTGAAAGATAGAATTATGTCTAGGCTTGTGAATAAATTGAGACCTTTTTCAAAAGCATTTAATTTGTTTTTTTCATGATACTATGACGGCATCATTTTCTACTATTTTAGGAGATTATCTTCTAAATTCTTTCATCTCTTTCTCTTGCCCTCAACCCAGCTTCAGTTTATGCTCCTATTCAGCCGACAAGGCAAGCTGCGTCTGCAGAAATGGTACACGCCGCATCTAGAAAAGCAAAAGAAAAAGATAACAAGGGAACTCATCGCAACAGTACTAACGAGAAAACCCAAAATGTGCAATTTCTTGGAGTGGAGAGATTATAAAATTGTGTACAAGAGGTAAGTACTCATTGGATATTGAAGAGCGATCCAACCCTTGTAATAATTTCAATTGTATGAAAGCAGAAAAATGAGAGAAACAGAATGGCAAAAGTACAAAATATATAGGACCAATGATAAGGAAGTTGTGAATGTTTGAAATATCAGATCACTAATTCTATGGGAATCTCACATTGACAGTTCAGGCAGTAGATTGTGACGTAGTCTTGTATAACTTGCGTTTGTTGTGTACAAAAATATCACTAGTTTATTTTTGTCTTCCTTTGGGGCACTACTCAAAAGTTATCTCGGATAGAAATTTATTGAAGAGAATAGACCCTCCTGAGAAATATTTTTTTATGTAAAAATTAAATTTGAGTCATTTTGTGTGTTGGAATAAAAGATGGGAAAGTTGTTCGCCAAGACATCACAACATCACAGAGATATTCCCAATTCAGCCAATTTGAACAGCCCGTACCTATAGTGATTACAACTTTCAGAAAAGGTCATAACTTTCTCATTTTTTTATCCGATTTCATTCAAATTCACCATTTCTTGTTTCAGGTATGCCAGTCTTTACTTCTGCTGTGCCATCGAAGAGAATGACAATGAACTCTTGACACTGGAGATCATCCATAGATACGTGGAGCTTCTGGATAAATACTTTGGTAGTGTAAGTATCTTTTATAGTGCAGCCGAGGTGACAGCGGGCAATTTAGAGCAATCTGGCATTCTCTAAAAGGGCTCTGTTAATTTTGAAAAAGAGGAATACGTACACAATAGCAAAATATACAAAAATCACCTTCTGTTAACAACATAACTGTAAAGCGCATTTGAACATCATAACATGTATATGGAAAATGCGCTATATAAATACATTTTTATTTATTTTCACTGTTTTGCAAGTTTCTTCAGACATTTGTGTTCATAACTACATGTATGTCTACTAATCGTGAAGAAAGAAGTCATTTTCCTTGCAATGCTTTGATCATTGTACTCTATGTTGAAATCATTGTTTATATATACATTGTGTTTCATATTGTACTGTTGAGAAGGAAATAAATGTTAATAAATACAAAATACATTACAATTACAGGTATGTGAGCTAGACATCATATTCAACTTTGAGAAGGCCTACTTCATGCTCGACGAGCTAATGCTAGGCGGAGAGATTCAGGAGACGAGTAAAAAGAATGTACTCAAGGCGATACAAGCACAGGATCTATTGTCAGAGGTACGTCCACTATAGCATTTCTAATTTGCATATTTCCTCGCTCTTTTTCTATGATTTTCCTTTCTGGTCATTAGGATGCTGCTGAGGACATATAATTGTGTGGTTATAGTTGGTATTATTCATGCAACATCATCCTTTTCTTTAAAAAAAAGTTTTATAGTGTTATATCACCATGCGTGCAGCTGTAAAGGCCCGGTCACACAGGGAGGACGCATGGGGAACGCACGGCCAGCGCATGGAAAATTTGCAATTTTGGCCAGTGCGTTGTCGTTCGCTAGGCGTGCGTCATCACTCGTTACTCGTTCGTCGAGCGCGCTGGACCCACGCTATGCATTCGTCGTCATACGCTGTGTGCGTCGGGATTTTTTGAGCATGCTCAAAAACGTGCGCCGAGCTCGACGCATGAATGTACACGCCAAAGGCACGCCAGACATGCGTGGAGCGCGCTAGACCAGCGCCAGACATGCGCGGAGCACACGCCCTGTATACGCACAGCGCGCTAGCTACACGCTGTGCATTTTGTGTCAGCTCAGTAGCTTTTCCAAAATTATGACAAAAGTTAGGCACACGGCCTTTTCCGATTTCCAATGCGCTGGCCGTGCGTCGTAGAACGCGGTGCATGCGTGGACCATTCGTCCAGCGCGCTAGCAACACGCTGTGCATTCGTGGAAGTTGTTATCATGTGCGCTCTGTGTGCGCCCTGTGTGCGCCCTGTGTGCGCCCTGTATGCGTCCAGCGCGCTAGCAACACGCTATGCATTTTGTGTCAGCTAGCTGTATCTTCGACAAAAGTTGGGCGCACGACAACGCACTGGCCAAAATAGGAATTTTCCAATGCGCTGGCCGTGCGTTCCCCATGCGTCCCCTCTGTGTGACCGGGCCTTTACCTACATCTTGCCTGCTGAGAGCCAGAAGGGCCTTCTAACTCATATTACTCATTCAAAACAGAGTTAAAGCCCTTTTGACTCCCATGAGATATACACATGAATACAAGGTAGTAGGTTGCTCATAGTAATGGAGAAAACAGGGCATTTCCACATGCTTGGTCACTGAAATACATTAATTGTTTTGTGATACTGTGTATGGCCTACCTTGATTTTATATCCCCACTGAAGGGATACAACCATTCAAGTGAAGTAAAAGACTAAGTATTTTATAAAAGTTATTAAAAACAAAAATATATATATATACTTTGTTGTTTTAACATGCGAGGGTTAAATATCTACATTGTATAATCAATATTGGGAACAGAATTACCTAGAAAAAATGGCATACATGTTCGTTCAATATTTCAGCCTTTACAGTTTTTTAGATAAAGACACAATTATCAAACACACACATGTGAAAATATAGAAAATAAGATATAAAAAAAAATTCCATGAGGAATTGCCCAACAGTATCATCCCAAAATGACACCAACGTTCATTGATTATTTATTTTTGGCTTAATCTTCATTATAATGGGTTTCATGCTGAGGTAGCTAATTAAAGGCTTCATTGAGGGTGAAGGTTCCATCATCCTTTGGAGCTGACTATCCTGTTAGAATGGGGCTTATTTCTGTAGCTTTGAAAATGTTTCAATATGTTTATGAGAATGTAGAAATATGGTTAACATCTCACTCAGACATAATGAGGAACCTTGATATGATTTCCCAACATCATTTTATTTTTCTTCCGAGAGTCAAATTTTTTAGAGTAGGCTATGCTTCCTAACAGATGACGTGAAAACCACCGTGTGGTATTAGACTGATAGTGGTGATGGTGATGATGGTGATGGTGGCAGTGTTGGTAAGGATGATGGTGGTGATTTTGATGATGACAGTAATGATGCCAATGATGATGCTAGTGATGATAGTGGTAGACTGGTGGTGATGGTGATGATGACGAGGGTGGTGGTGATGATGACGAGGATGGTGGTGATGATGATGATGGTGATGATGATGGTACTTGGTACAATCATGGTAGTAGTAGTGGTGGTGGTGGTTGAGGTGGTTATACTGTAGTATGATAATAATTATGATGATAAGCTGTTCTTGATCATCAATAAGATGGTTTATTGGTACTATGCTTGAGGTAATAACATGTTTTTTTTAAAGCAAGAATAAAAAGCAAGAAGATAGAGACCTCCCACCAAACATTTTGTATTATTAATTCTTAAAATTCAGCTCAATGAGCCTACTTTGTACTTTGTTTAATGTTATATTTCATTTTATGTACATATCGTCGCTGTTTTCACGAAGTGACGGTAGCAAAAAAAAATTGCATTCACTTTGCGTTACGATTTTCCTCACTACCGTCACTTCGTGAAAACAAGGACGATATATATGTATGCAACTTGTATGCTCATGAAACTGCTGAAAATGAATTTGGATTACATTAACATGATTTGGTCAAGTAAAATAAGATTCACAAGTGTAAATTAACCTGTCTCATTTAGGTTGAATACAGGATGCAGTGATAAAATTTCAATGAATGCAATTGTTCCACATGGATTTGGGTTTTATGGCCGCAATTGATGTAAATCACAAAATAACAATGGTCGTTTACTTACGTCGGGAGTCATACATTGATAAGAAATTTTTATGTAAAGCTGAGTTGCAATGAAATGAATGAATTGCAATTCTTTGTAATACAGGGCAAGCCCCAATTATGACAGAAACGTACAGTAATGAACTTGTGACAGATGTAATATGTTTTGTTGTCCTAAGGTTAGAGTAAAGAGTGTAGATGGAGCATGTGGTGACGGTTCTTTGCTGCAGTTCATCTTATTTGCTCGGTTAAAGATAACTTCAGCTCCCGTGAAACTTCATAGGACGGTCGGTGAAACCTGTCTATAAAGACCACCCAAGGGAGACAAGAAAAGTGGTCGCTATAGGCAGGTGGTGTCCTTATAGTACATGTACATGTTTCAATGAGAAACCATTATCAAGGGAAACAAAAAACGTGATCTTCATGGACAAGTGGTCTTTGTAGACAGGTGGTCACTAAAGCAGGTTTAACTGTAGCTGAGCAATTTCTGGGTGAAATTATGCTGCGATGTGCAATGGATTTAATTTCCAAATTTCTTTATACCACAGCTGGAACTAAGAGGAAAGACCGATATAATCATAACAGATGATCAATTGAACCAGGTACCGAGACATTTCCGAGATTTATATCATGTTCCCTTTTCGTTTTTAGTCTGCAGCTTCTCAAAGGGTATCACCTAAAAATCTGTGAGCCTATGCTTTCTCGGTGTGCTTTACTAACAAACAAATTTCCCTTTAGAGTGCTTTAATAGGAGTGACAAAGAACACACTCTCCCTGTCAAGCTTTGCACCATCTCTAGCGCCGGATCCCAGCTTCCTGGCTCCGATGTCATGGGGCTCACAGACAGCAGTAGTTTAGACTATGTCGGTTAGCCAGAAGAAAGGAGAAATTCACTTTGTAGTACCAGGGGGTGTTTCACAAAGATCCTAAGTCGAACTCAACTCTAAGTTGGAATTAAAAATTATAGAGAGCCATTTGTAGCCTTGAAATTAAATATATTCAAAAGCAAAAATTGAAGTACTTTAGAATTTTTATAAATTCCACATCAAGAACATGAAATCTCCATGTTAATAAGGAATATGAATGATTTGAATAAACATTTTATGTCTTTTAAAATAACTTTAACAATATATTTTCAAAGATGCTTACAGCTTTCCAAAATTGTCCAACTTAGAGATAAGTTCAACTTAGGATCTTTGTGAAACTCCCCCCTGGGCGGTCCACAAACAGAAGTTCAAACACGTATTGGAGCGTAGAAGGAGTACAAACTGTTGTATGCAAACTCTCGAAGCAAAATGACCCTTGTTGCCAGGCTCTAGAGGTTGCTTAGGGGCTTCAAGGTTCTTAGATTCACTACGGTGCAATCTAACCCATATTTTGAAGCATTTTCACATAAATTTGAGAACTAATATTCTGTAAATGATTTGGGTATCATTGAATACTAACCTGGTGCTGATTATCAAAAACATGTTCAATCCAAATTCGAACCTGTCGCTGCTACATGTTTTAAAATCTTGTTGACCAACCTGATTGTATATTGTACTTGTAGTTTAAGAAATTGATAGTTGATAAAATCCTTTCGACATGACTGTCATTCTGCTTAGATTGCTTAGAATCAAAGTCTGATGCTTTGCTGGACCCAAAACCTCTTACTCCATACAGCTACAATGTACAGGGTGCATACCTGTACATGATGAAGAGCAGCTAAATATTAAGCCAGTTCATACCTGTACATGTAGTTGCAGTCTGAGCATGAGCAGATAAAGGTCATTGCAGACCAAATTGTAAAATACACAGAGACAAAATACAGGATACATGCTCATGAAAGTTATGTAATCATTATTCATTTATAATGCACAAGCAGTGCACTCCATGATACACAGGTGGAAGTATTTTTGGAAAAGGGGAAACAAAGGCTATTTACAAATGTATGTAGCACTTCATCGCTGTAGAAGTGATTATTTAAAAATGTACAAAGTGGGACCTCTTCATGTTTTGTAGATCTGTGGATATTCGGGGTCATTTGGGACATGTGCTAACCGTGAACTGGTCTATTTCAACCCAGACACATTCATTGCCACACTTTTGGAAAATGAAAAATGTTGTAAAATGCTACTTTTGGGGAGGATAATGTAACCGTCGCCCTCATTTGTGGTTGTGTGAATATCTGAACACACAGGAATGGCAGATTGTAAACCCTGTCCCTCTTCTCCATCAAAGTTGCATTGTATTCAGGTGTATCTTCAGTCTTCAGAATATTAAACTAATTGTTGTACTGTCAAGTTCTGAAGAATGTAGTCTTGAGTTTTAACAAAAGAGAGAATAAATGTCATAGTGTAGGGTCGGTTATATTTATGATCATTTGACATCGAAGGTTCCAAATTGATCAATTCTTGCAAATGTTGATTAATGTGAGTTACGATTGATCTGAATTAATGTACTGGGTAATTGACGTACATTGTCTTAATAAGAAATGAAGAAGGTACATGTATATTGTCAAGATATAACATATATTGTCACGCATTGATTATTACATCAAAGGTTTTAGAAGTTGCTTGCCCCTCTACAGCATGGATAAGACCAAATATCCACCATTTTTCATTGAAACCTTCTTCTCTATCTGTTATTCTTTGTAATATTGACAGTATGTGTAGGACACATACCGGATGAATATGTTGGACTCCACCCATGTGTAAATGGGTACCTGGGCCCTGTTTCATAAAACTTGTTATCAATAACAAGTTACAAGCTACTGTTATAAGCTACTGAAATCGTGGCATCTGATTGGCTGAGAGCAAATTTGTCATAGAAATTTAGCAGTTGTTATAGATAACAAGTTTTATGAAATGGGCCCCTGATATGCTTGAGTGCTGCATATTTGGCCACTCGGCTATGAGGGTACCGGTAATAATGCTGGAGTAACAGGAGTGTCTTGTGACGGACATGAGCGCTATATAAGAAGCCACCATTATTATTATTACTTGCTTCATCTGGACATTTTTTGACTAGTAGCACATGGGAGTCAGGCTGACATGCCATTCTAAGTTTTTCTTTTTTTTACAGGGGGAAAATACATGTATGTTTTCCAATTAAAGGGCAATCCAACACTAGTAATAAGTTGATTTGTATGAAAGCAGAAAAATCCAGAAATACATGTAGAATGGCAAAAGTTTGAAATGAATCTGAACAATAGTAAGGAAGTCATGAATGTTTGAAATATGAGATCACTATAAAGTCTATTGGCAGTTTGGTCAGTGGATTGTGACGTAGGACGGGATAATCATTCATTTCTATTTTTCTCATAGGTTCTCCCTTGGGGCACCACTCAAAATATATTATTGATACTTTAGATATCATGTTATTATAGCTCCTCTAAAAAGAATAGACCCTCCGAGACATTGAAATTTTGAAGAAAACAAAAACTAAATTTTAGTCATTTTGTATGTTGAAACAGATGGGAAAGTAGTCCAGCACTACATGTACATGTACATCACATTTATATTACCGCTTCAGCCAATTTGAAGTGCCTATACATATATTGATTACAACTTTAAAAAAAATCATAACTTTGTTTAATTTAATATGTAGTCAGATTAAATTTAAATTTTCATCAGTTTGCTTCTCTGATTTTTCTGCTTTCTTTTAGAGTAGTTGTCTATTTGGGTTGGATTGCCTTTTAACCATGTGCATCAAGCTTCCACCAATCGTGCTAACTCATGAAATAACACAATTTTATCTCCATCTCTTTTGCAACAATGTGCGTAGCCTGATTTTTATGAAGTTAACTGATCCTCGGAGCAAATGCCTTCTCAAGTAACCAGCAAAGTAAGAAAATGAGCAGATGCCATGTATATATCACCCCTTATACTCATCCTCTTCATTTGAAATATCTACATGTAGAGTCAGAACCAGGAGGAAAGCCCCTTTTTTACTGTCATCATTGGGAAAGAATTCCTGGGGCTCCTTTATAGTTTTCGGGCATGTCCTCTGGCGGAAGTCTGGAGACCCTTGAGATTTCTTTCGCCATTTTGATGAAGCAAGAAAGGGGCTTAATCTTACATTCATACAAAGCGGTTTGTCGTGTTGTATCATTCATTCAAATCTTCCACTGTCTTTTTTGTTCATCGTTGCTGTAAAATACATAAATTACATATGAAGGTGTGTCCTTTCTCATTTAAAGATCAATACATGATTTGTTTTTCTTTCTGTTATTAACTGATTTGAATATCAAAATGAAGCAAGATGATGATTAATACTCACCCATTCAACTCTTGTACTGTGGAATAAAGGCTTGTTCAGATATATATGGCGCGGTAAATTGCCGCAAAAAAGCAGCGTTTTTTTAAACATGTAAAAATGAATGGCAACTGTGCGCAACAAAGGACTTGCACATATTTACTGAGCTCTAAGTTTAAGATTGAAAAATGTGAAGCGTATTACACTTTTTACGTCATGATATTAAAGAACACCCCCACAATTTTTCTGCGTCATATATCTGATTGAGCCTTAACAATCTTGGAAGTATATTTAAACATCTACATGTATCTGTATTTAGCTGTGACAAATGTCTTACAAAAAACGATTATTATCTAAGGGAATACAATATCAAGCAATGACACTGTATTCATTGCATAATAGTAACCAGTACCTATTTAATAAATGAATAATTACAAAATAGAACTCCTTTGCTTCTCATAATATTCAGAATTAATATATACAAGTACATCTTTAACTAACATTTCATTTCAACTTTGATCCTAATTTTTACCCACTGGTTTTTTGTGAGCACTATTAAAAGTTTAAAACTAAAGCAAAGTACTAATATTTCTTTTAAATATACTAGCTTACACACACCTGTTAAGCCTTTCTGTTAGATGGTTCTGAATGATTACTAAACTTTGCGCAAAAGCTATGAAAAGAATTGTATGAATGTTGAAAGAAATTAATTCACCTCTATTGTACTTGATCGTCATTTAATTGTCGTTCGTAAGAAGTTAAGTAACATTATAGTGTACATCATTGTAGAGATACACATTTAATATCACATTTGTAATCACAGTGACACTACAGTGCGTCCCAGAAAAAAGAAACCGAGAAGTATCGATGTTCTATCATAACTTAATCACAACTATAATTAATGAATGATACATATTTGGAAAGCTTAGAGTCTCCTCTTTCATATGATACTACTCAGATAATGCATATTTCACGCATGAGTGATTAAAAGCAATTCAAAGGAAGGAAACCAAAAAGACATTTGGCGGGCGGTATCTGAATTTCGAAGAAAAATTCACATTTCTAGAAAGTTGAGTTTCTGCCCTTTCATATGACACCTCAATCAGGAAAAATGAGCGAGGAATGACAAAGTTCTGTTTGTTTAAAGTGGTGCTTGCATTTCCATAATTTTATTAAACGAATTCGTTTTCACTGGCTGCCTGCCGTATCAATAAACGAACAAAAGACTTAACTCCGTTTCGTTGACAATCAGCCGTAGACGAGAGTCTTCATGCATGGCTGATTGTCAACGAAACGGAGTTAAGTCTTTTGTCAAATCTGCTTTTTGCTACGGCAGGCACCCAGTGAAAACGAATTCGATTGTTAAAATTATGAAAATGTAAGGGCTACTTTAAACAAACAAAACTTTGTTATTCCTGGATCATTTTTCTATTTTGAGGTATCATATGAAAGAGCAGAAAATGAACTTTCTAGAAATTTGAATTTTTCTTTGAAATTCAGATACCGCCCGCCAAATTACTTGTTGGTTTCCTTCCTTCAAATTGCTTTTAATCACTCATGCGTGAAATATGCATCACGTAAGTAGCATCAACTGAAAGAAGAGACTCTAAGCTTTCCAAATATGTATCATTCATTAATTATGGTTGTGATTAAGTTATGATAAAACATCGATACTTCTCGGTTTCGTTTTTTCTGGGACGCACTGTACATATCATCTGTTTGGAGGCAGAAGGCATTAACTTTGTGTAAAATGATATGAATTAAGGCCCTTCTGGCTCCAAACATAATACACTGTATGTTGCAAAATAAAATAATTCTCACCTAGTGCCCTCATCAAAATTTATCATATTTATAACCAAGGTGCAAAAAGATAATCGAAAAGAGGTTAATATCAACAATTTTCCAAGGTCTTGGGGAAACCAATATTGTTTGTCACACAACCTGAGTGAAACTGTCATAGTGGAAGATTTACATGTACTTGCCTAAACATTGTACACTGTTTATGTATGAGTAACATCTAAAGGATTGACTTGAGCAATGAGTGATTTTGTAGCAGTGGAAAGTTCTTTAAGAGATTTTGTACAAAAACAAGTAAAAGTATATTACCGGTATGTACAAGTAAACATGCATTAAAATTTTCACAAGTGTACTTCAATTTTCAATACTTCAATTTCAAGTGGGGTAGCTCATGCAACGTTAAATTACCTGGTAGTGTCACTACTAACATTTACACTGGGGCAAACCAAAATGGTTTCTTGCAAAAGTATTTTCAGGCAACTAACTACATTTGTACATTGTATAAAGCATTGCTCTGAATTTATGTAAAAGAGCATCTTCCTCCTTTCTTGTGTATATTTTTGAGAATATTTAATGCTTTGCTCCGATACTTTTTTCTTGTTAACAACATCATATCTTTGTGTGTTTTTGCTGTATCACTGGTGGGAATTGTAACTAACAACTTGACAGCGTATTGCTCTTCATTCCAAAAATTTAGCTCAAAGCAAATTTTCTTTGCTTTCTCATGCAGTGGCTTAAAGATAAACTCCAGTAGTGGTAAAAAAAAGAAAATTAATTCTCACAGAATCAAACGAAACTTACACTGAATGTTCAAGACTACAAATAAATGACATGTGCCAAACAATTTTGGAAGAAAATGTATACTGGCCGAGTAATGAGCATAGAAAGACAAGGAAATCAAGGTAGTACTAGCCCCGACAACATGTGTGTTGTCCCATATATAGCTTTTTGTGTTACTTTACCAAGACTCGGTCAAATTTATTATGATTTTGATAAATCCAGAACCTTGCAGTGCACACCAATACTTACATGCTACATGATCAACTGTTCTGATCCTTTCCACACCTTTTCTTAACAATGCAATCGCATTACCAGTACTAAAGTTTATCTTTAAATGTGGTTCTAACTTTGTCAATATTCTCCAGTTATCACGTAAATAGTTTTGATTCACCAGCGTGTGCTAACCATCTTCCATATATTCATTCCATACTTTCTAATGTACATGTACATGTATCTTGGTAGAAAGAACATGTACTTTTGATGTTTTGGACTGTATCATTCAACATTTTATTGAATTCAATAGCTTAGCTGTGTAGAATTATATATGGTTTTCGGCTTTATGTTCTCATATATGTAATGAATTGTTAGTTAGTGCTAGATAGCATTAGTATTGTTAAGTCAGACTTGAACCATTCTTGATTTTTAGCTTTTCATTACCATTTTCAAAGAAAAAAGTTAATTTCTACTGAGGGCTAGAATGGCATTAGCTCTATGTGAAAGAATATGTCAAACAAGTAATGTCTACCATATTCCATCCGATGTGATCTCACCTCATCCATGTCCTCATCCTCTTGTAAGATGCATTCTTTTCATCTTGAGATGGACTTCTACCGGTATCATTCTGCTCTTTGTGTTTCCATCATGGCAGCACCCATTAACCCATACTTTGTCTTCCCCTCTCTGTTGTTCCTCATACCTGCTAAAACTCGAAAGGGCTGTATTCTCATCAAATTTAGATAATTGATGATTGAGAAAAATCAATCTAAATCTCTTATTTTCAAAGGAAAATCATGGTCGAAATCAGTGATGTAGAAAGCTCCTTCTTGGTCAATGTTCCAGTCACAAGACCCATCCATTGTTTTCTTCCTCCACCTCTCTTAATTTCTCCTTAACTTTACCTGCTCTACATGTACAGTATACCCCCAGCTCAAATTGTGTATTTTTTAGTTGTCAGTTCCTCTCAAAACCTCTCTTGCCATTTCGTTCGATTGACAATACCCCTCATTTTCTGTTCTGTGTCATTCTGTAAGTAGTGGAGCCCCCCCCCCCTCCCCATCTACCTTGAATATTTGAAAAAATGCACTGCGTACCCCTTGCTAATCCTCACTCCATTTAGTATTTTTGTGTCTGCCTGTGAAAATTGAATGCTCCCTCCCTCCTACTCTTACTTTAACAAAATCTATATTATGACCCAATTTACATTTAGGCAGCCGCCCCTCCCCCCGCAATAATAATTCAAAAAAATTGTTACTTCCATTGCTACCTAATAAACACTGTTGCTATCTGCGTCCTTGCCTCTTGGTAGCAAGTACAATTTTTCCATTTTAACAGTTTACCCACTTTGTCCCCATCACAAGGAATATAGGTATAATTGTAGTCCCTCACTCCCACCCCCACCCCATCCCTCCCTGTCCATCCCTCCCCCTCCTATATTTTATTTGACTGACATTCTCCCTCTTGTTTTGTTGTTGTTTTGGTCTCATCATTTCTTTGTAGGAGTTAGTTGTGTCTCCTTGTCTCTCTCTAGCAAATAAAAACTGTCCCTTTTAACAGTTCACACTTTGTCCCCACCCTCTATGCGTATAGATATAATTATAGCCCCCCCTCCCCGAGCCACTCGGCCTGACCCTCCCCTAACCCACCCATTGCCTTCAATCCCTGCTTGCTCGACCCTCATGTGATTCCATGTGACTGACACTCTCCCTCTTGTTTTTCTGTCTCCTTGTCTCTCTCTCTAGCAAGTAAAAACTTTCCCTTTTAAAACACTTTGCCCCCACCTTCTATGCATATAGGTATAATTATAGCCCCCCCCCCCCACCCAAAGCCTCCAATCCCTGCTTGCTTGACCCTCTTGTGATTCCATGTGACTGACACTCTCCCTCTTGTTTTTCTGTCTCCTTGTCTCTGTAGGAGTTGGAGGCGACCCGCAATGCCTTGGAAGAAATGGGTTTCCTGTAGCTCCTTACTCAATCTTCGACCTCCTCCTCCCCCTTCTCCTCCTCCTTATCAACCTGCTTGCTCCGCTACCTGTATAATGTAGTCAAAACCTGGATAGAAAGTCCGCCCAAGGGAGAAACAAAAGCAGTTTTATTAAAGTTTAGAGGTCTTTGTATGCAGGTTTCTGTAGTACATGTAGAATTAGTGCTCTAACGATCATATGCTGGTGCTGTAAACAATTACAAATGCATGTAAGCTAATTTCTATAATTCATCGGCTGTCCGCAAGAAGGTCCTTACTGCTATTGAAAATACATACCGGTAGCTGTTATGGCCTTCTTGCGGACAGTCGATGCATTGCCTGTCTATGTCAATATGAAAACTCCTGTAACAAAAGAGATGTAATTAGAGGGAATTGTGACAAAATGATTGCCATGTTCATCAATGTGCTTGTTGTTGGTGCTCATGCAAGACTGTCAAACCACCCCTCTTCTCTACTCCACCATGTGCCACTGACATTAACAAACAAAATATTTTTAAAGGCACACTGTCCTACTTGTAGCTACTTGCTCCCTCTATATAGAAAACTTCCCAAATCGGTGCCTGTTGGTCCCCCATGATCCTCTTTTTCTTATGTTAAATGAGAGCCGAGTTAATGAGATAGCCACCTGTCACAGTGACCTTGATGGCTCGCTGTGTGGTCTAATCCCTTCTAGCTGCAGTAGTAACGCCTAACTTTAAAGCTTTCATGTTACTTCTTCAGTAAGATATTTCATAGAGTATTCTTCAGATGGTCTATTTGGAGCCAAAAGGGCGTTATTAACTCATACAGGTATATACTTTACACAGAGGAAATACCCTAATGGCTCCAAACAGACAAACCATGAAAAATGTGAAGAAGTGGATAAATCAAATCAGCGTTGTGCTCTTCAACATATACAATTTCTCAAGATCTAATTGACTGTCATTATAACTTCAAAAAAACATATGATCAAACAAAAATCAGCTAGCTAGACTTGAGCTACAAAATGTCCCGGCCCCCCCACTCAGTGTTATTTAGGGTACGCATATGCGTGTTCCAACCGACCCCCCCTTTTTAGCAAAAGTCCGGTGTGTAAAGTCAATACGGCTTGACCTTTTTCTTTTGTATACAAGCCTTCTTCAGCACCCCCCCTTTTCAGCAAAAGTCCGGTGTGTAAAGTCAATACGGGTCGACCTTTTTCTTTTGTTACGAAAAGGACATTTTGGCAACACGCATGCGGTCATTTCGAAACCTGAGTGGGGGGGCCGGGCAAAATGTATGTGTACATAGAAGATGGTAAGGTAAGAAGAATGCTAATTGTCAAAGTACAGTAATATTTTAATAGGTCTATGATTTAGTCTTTCATCAACTAAATGTCCTTGTCACAGGTGAAAATATTGGAGTGAATATTGATGTTTTAGCTTAAAGATAGTTATCAAATTAATTCTATTACACATTATATTGAATAGATCATATTTATTTTATAATTATCAATTAAAAATAATATTGTTTATGATTACATGTACAGTATGGTGCAAAAAGTGTTAATCATGTAAAGATGTATTTTACTATTGATAGAAAGGGACTTTAGTTTCTCTTTTTGTTCTGTTTTGTTTATGTTATTAATAGTGTTTTAGTGAAAGGTCTTTCATTACCTTGTGTAGCTTCTATGATAAAAAAAAAGGCAGCAATATTTATTACAAGAGCAAGGGATTGGAAAGTGTGTTTCTCACCTTTCAACCTTGCAAATAAATATCTTTAAGTTGCAAAGGTAAGCTTTTGTGGAGACTTGAAATTATTTGGTTTGTATGAATGTGAGAGAATGGAAATATTGGGTGCGATAGTCCCTTTCAAACCAAATTTTACAGTACCTATGTGTTAACTTTCATTGCCTTATGTGTAGGCAAACATTTAAATTGTTGATGATTGTAATCATTGGAAATGTCTGCATTTTTTGTATATTTTTGCAAATCTTTCAATAAGTATGCAGTTGAATGTCAGCATTCCATTATGATAATGTCTTTAGCCTTTATCTTATCATATTTTTTGTTGGTACTTCTAGAACTACGCTTTTCCAGCAAATTACACAGATCTATTGAAGTTCACTTTAGATAGATATATAATGAAATGTAACTAAGAAGTGGTGTTAAGTTTTATGGTAGGCATATAATGCTTTAATTTGCCTTGAGTATGACCAAAGAAATAATTATGATGCAAGGTAAATGAGTTAATGGCCCTTTTGGCTCCAAACAGACGTTGTGATGTATAAATCGTATCATTCCTGACTTGCAGTACTTCTTTCTGTCCAGATTTAATGTTGTTATAGTGAAACTGGTTTTTATGTAATTTAAGGTGAATGTGATACCGTAGTTGTTTTTCATCGCATCATGGTATTAGTGGAATTTCAGCAAAGGGTGATTTTTTCTTTTTACCCAAATGATGTACTATTTGTAGGCACTTACCACTACATAATTTGTTTAAATTTTTTGAACACACAGTGGCGTAACTGGCACCACCTGAAGGCCCTCAAAACCCCCAGAAACATAACAAATTAAGGGGAAAACAGAATTTGGATAAGGAGGCTTTTTATGCTCCTGAATACAAAATTTTGTCAGGAAATTGTAAATTTGCACTCTCCAATCCAGGGTAATACATGTACATGCTTACTACAGTAATGTCTTGAGAGTTTTGCTGTGGTGCTTTGCTCCATTGTCAGACATATATTTGACTGTTCATTTAATCAAGGTTAAATTGTTGAAAATTTACTTTTTCTAAAATGTTACGAGTGATAGGAGTGTTAACATTGGCGTTATTCATTTATACACCACAGTGAATACTTCATTTTAATTCAACAAATTCATGCTGTTCAAAAGATCTGTGCCTTCATTTCAACATTATTTACTGCCTTATCATTAAAATATATTGGCACTAAATGTATTTTGGATGTTTGGTATAATAATTGAGGCTCTTCTAATGAACAGGGTTTGTCTTCATAGATGAAAATGAAGATGATGCAAGATGATGACGGTGATGATGAATTAATGATGATGGAGGTGATGATGATGATGATCATGGTGATGATGGTGATAGTGATGATGGTGGTGGTGGTGGTGATGATGATGATGATGATGGTGGTGGCGGTGGTGATGATGATGATGATGATGATGATGATGCAAGATGACGATGGTGATACTGATGATGGAGGTGATGGTAATGATGGTGTTCATGATGATGATGATGGTGATAATGGTGGTGGTGGTGATGATGGTGATGGTGATGACGATTAGGGTATTGGTGGTGGAGATGATGGTAATGGTGATGCTTGTAGTGATGGTTTTGGCGAAGAGATGGTGATAATAGTGATGATGATAATGACAATGATGATGATGAGGGGATGATAATAATGGTAATGATGTGATAATGATGCTGGTAGTGATGATTTTGGGGATGAGATGCCGGTAATGAATATAAATTTGTCCATATTAATGATGTTGATGATGAATTGATGTTCATGATAGAAGAGATGATGATGGACATAACAGTAACAGTGGTTACCTTGACGATAATACGTTGATATCATAGTGATCATGTTGATGATAGTAATGAACAAGTAGAAATATGGATTGGTTCATGGGTAAGTGATGATCAATTTAGGATTTAGACTATTTACCATATTATTAAATGCTTATTATCACTTCATATATATATCTAAAACAAATTATTTTGCTTTCATACATTTAGTTATTACTGGTAATTTTCTGTAAAAAAAATGGTGCAGCTTTTTTATTTCAATACACATTCTAATTGTTCATTGGGCTCAAATCAAACAATCATGGCCGAATTTAATAGGAATTAATAGACTGCAACTTCTCTTCAATTAAAAAGGCTTCATTAAAAGAATGAAAACAATAAACATATACTGTACATTGTGTAAGTGTGCAGTGAAGCTGTATTGGTTTGCTCAAAGCTATTTTTGATTCATTTCTTAAAAGGTACTTTTGAATTCTACATGTAGTTAACATCCCTCTTACTTACTGCATAGAATAATCATGACATCTACTTTGATTTGTATTAAGATGGATTATCTTTTATAATTTCATGTAGTACCGGTATGCATTATTTTTTTCTTCACTTTTATTTTATTCTGTTCCTTTCTCTGTGTAGCGTGTGTATGATCCAAATGTAAGTTCAAGTATATAGAAAATTCCCTTTTTAATTTCCTGCTTCTTCTTTGATATAAATTTAGAAACCTTCTATTCAATTGCTTCTTACCTTCTTTATATCTGAGTGATTGGTATGTGTGGGTTCCTGGTTATTTTCATCATTTTTTCCTAAGATTATTCACCATTTTGGGACCTCTTGCATGTAAATTTGTAATTAAATACAACTCTGAAATTGATAGATCTTGACAGTGTTGTAGCTATGCAGATGAGGGGGGGGGGGGGGGGGGGGGGGTGCGTGCTCTCCAATTGTATTGCAAAGAAAAAAAGGATAGAGAGAGAGAATGAGAGAGAAAG
This sequence comes from Strongylocentrotus droebachiensis, assembly GCA_035222895.1. Classification (NCBI taxonomy): domain Eukaryota; kingdom Metazoa; phylum Echinodermata; class Echinoidea; order Camarodonta; family Strongylocentrotidae; genus Strongylocentrotus; species Strongylocentrotus droebachiensis. The sequence continues at coordinate 20,587 of JAVYIG010014064.1, forward strand.
AGGATTATGAAACCCCTCTCACATCCCCCATTCCTCAACCTTGTTATTTGCATTTGATACACCTTGTATAGTGCCCCCACCCCCTCCAAGTAGGCGCCCATTCAATGCTGTGACCCATGTTATACTGGTGACAGTTCAAGTCTGAAATATGTGATTTTGATTGGTTGAAAGTTAATCTGATCATTTTGTGCAAGATGTCCCTGGCCTGTCATTTTTTCTTCTCCTTTGGAAACCAATTATGTTTCTGTTTTTCTTTTTGTAATTCTTGTATTGAGAAAAGAAAATCGATGGATGTATAAAGATTTGTTACAAAATTGTCTGATTATCAATGAAACTTATCAAATTCATTTAAATGGTGAGTGTCTTGCCTTGAAAATCAACAGATTATCAATTATCAACTCTGCAGACCTTGATAAAATAAATCTATTTGGCTGTCAATTTATAAGCCCAAAAGGTAGTAGTTATCACCTTCGAACAGCCTAAATTATTTTGTTTTTAACAGTAAGTATTTTATGGGATGGTGTGGGCACTAAAAACATACATGTGACATTGTCTTGTATATGACAAATGTATATTCCCTTGTATAATATGTGTATATATGAAATTTACTAATACCCCCCTAAGTTTCTGTACTCATTAGATCGCCTTTCAAATGGAAAATCATATCTCTGCTAAGACTTATATCCGCCTTTTTATATCATCATCCAATTGAAAAAAGCTGGCAAAATTTCTACACTGTAACCTGATCTCTACAATTTCATTCCTGTTTGTGGGAATTCCCCAAAATATGGTAGCTTTATTGATATTTTGAAGTTCAATACCGGTTTTATGTGGGTATGCATGCAGGATTATATTGTATTTATAACTAACGTATTTGAATGTAAATGTACATATACATGTAGGCGTTGTATTCAAGAGACAACACATTTGCTTGCCTTAAAGAAATGTCTATTAAACATCTCAGAATTCTCCCTTTGTTAATGATCAGCATGTTGCAAAGGGAGTTCAGATTTTTAAAACCAAACCAGACACTTTTTCCTATGCATCCTGCATTTATATTTTATTATATTGTGTCTCCATCCAATTCAGTCTTTTGGGAAGTGCATGTGGGTTACCAAATACTACTTATTACTTGTCATGCAAAAGAAGAAGAAGAAGAAGAAGAAAGAAGAGGTCGAGGAAGAAGAAGAGGTAGAAAAAGTAGAAGAAGTAGGAGAAATAATGATTATTACTGTTGCTGCTACTATTACTACTACAACTACTATCACAACAACAACAACTACTAATATGTTCTTATTTAAATTTCCTCTTCTTTTCTTTCCTTTTCCCTTCACAGGAGACGGAGGTTAACAAGAGTGTTTTGGAGGAGCTTGGTCTTACATAGATGACTTGTCAACTAATTCTCAACAATTCCAAGCCTATTTGCAGAAGTGGACCCCGGGGGCCACAGGAGCACCCCCCTCCCCCTCATAGCAAAACCTAATCCGGTTTTAAAAATGCCCCCTTAAATGAGCTGAATTTTTATAAATCTGCTTCCGTAGACTGTTTCTGTGCACACACTGTCCTCTTTATTCTTGCCTCCCTGTGAAACAATCCCTGAGATACTTAGCTATGAAACATCGTAAAGCCTAGTTCACACTTCATAATAATTTTGGGGCAAAATAAAATTACATAGTGCACTGCAGGGGGCCCTTAATATGTGTTCCTACTTTTTGTTTCACCCACACTTCCCATTCATTTACACAGGATTTTTTTTTTATTTTGCTGTCGTCGTTAGTTTAAAGAGAAGGTTGAGTTCTGGGAAGAGGTAAAGAATAATTTGTGAGCGTTATCATTGTTATTATGCAAGGGTGGAAGAACATCAGATTAAACATGTTCCCTGAAAAGCATGGCTCTTCAATTGCCTTCATATTCTAAATATGACATAAAATACGTAAAAATCGGGGGGTAGGTTTTTTTCGCCATGTGCTCGTGTAGTCCCATATACATCATTCTGTGTACAGTGTTTGTAACTTTGCCAAGCTTTGGCCAAATGTCTCATCATTTTGATGATTCTAGAACCTTGTAATACACACGAATACTTATATACTAGATGATCAACCTTTTTTGATAGATTCCACACCATTTCTTTCACAATGCAATCACATGACCAGAACTCAACTTTATCTTTAAAGTGGTATACTTCATCATGTATGAACAAAACTTAAACAGCGCCATCTTGTGGAAAAGTATGGACATTTAGATTCAGAGACCATCATACAGTCGTGTGTAATTCATAGGGGCAGCATTCAACAAACTGTAGGACCTATTACAATGTCATCAATGTTATCAGTAAAATGATCTGGAAACACCATCAGAGACTCAAAAAATCTGCTCTTGGTCCATTTCAATATCTGATTGTATTGTCAATAGAAATAATGTTTGAATTGTATATTAAAGTGATACCAAGGACCATGCAGTTCTTTTGGATTTCTTTTGTGTATTTCTGAAAAGTGAGATTGTGATGTTAAAAAAAACCTAGAATTGTGAATCAACAGCAGCTTTAGAATATTATAACAATCATCAGAAGATGATGATAGGAGGGGGGGGGGTGGTGTTCTCAGCGTTAATTTTGTTTTATGTTATTACGTACATTTGAAATTTAGTTTGTAACTTCAAATTTTAGAATGGGCTGAATATATGTTCTTTAAAGAATCGTTTGGAATATATTGGTGAAAGTGTGTAAGGATCAATGACTTTGATCTTTCCATGTTGTAGAACATCATATTTTTGTGTAATTATTTTGTAATTTTCTGTCGTATTACCAAAGCTTTTTAAGCGTAGAATACTTTAAGATTATACTTCTGAGCATTTATTATGTCCCTTGTTTGCGTTTGTGAAAATGTACATGTATTCTGGCTTCAAGTCACAAAATTGAATTCAAAATTGCTTTTGCTCGTACTGTCATGTTTTCTTGTAGTTTGTGATTGGTTTAGATAATCAAGATATTTTCATTCCAGTTTTTGATTATTGTAAAGATTTAAAGCAGATAAAACTTGTCAAAAAACATTATTCATGAATAGTTTGAAGGAAACAATCATACACAGTTTATCTAGTGTAGGGGTAACCTTTAGATATATTTTCGATATGATATCACCTTTTCTCTAGGTTTGCACTTTTCTTTTGATGTATTGATTTTCTTTCAATAAACTTTTGTTGTTGGTTTCTTTTCTTTGTTTCTTTGTGTCCCTCACTTCTGTCATGTCTATCTCAGTCTATCTGTCTGTCTGATTGTCTCTTTCTCTCTCTCTCTTTCTCTTTCTATCTCTCTCTCTCACCCTCAAATTGCAATATTCTTCCTATCTCTCTCTCTCTTTTATATCTCTTTTTTTCCCTCCCATTGCCCTCTTTCTCTCTTTCTATTTTGTTTCATCTTTATCTCTTGCTTTACCGTCAGTTTGAAATTTGTTTTAAATGATATTTATTTCTTTGACTTTAATTAAATAATAGTTAATTCTTTGTCTTATCATTTAAATTTATCATTGATTAAACGATTCCCCTCTTCTGGATGAAATAAGAAATAAATTGACATTAAATCAGGGCAATGATAAGAAAATGATGAAAGGTCTTCTTTTTCTTAATCCAGATCATCATGACTTATTTTGTGTAAACATTGTCAAAACATATGCTTTATGTCAAAATAAAGATGAAAGATTACAAACTTTTGTAATGTGTTGTATGTATCTACTCATTGGTATCTTACACAGTGAAACCTGTACACAAAGACTACTCAAGGAAGGCAAGAAATATAATTGTCTTCTTAGGCAAGTGGTCTTTATGGACAGGTTTTTGAAATTCAAACTTTCATGTTAAATTCTCTTAAAGGGAAACAAAAAAAGTTAACCTGTTAACAAGAGAGTGATGAATGCATGCAATCTTTGTCTTTGGATAGTGTGAGACTTTTCCTCCTTGCACCAAATTTAAGAAAGAAAGAAAAGAATGAAATTAAGGTAAACAAAGAGATTCTTGAAAAGCTGAACGGGGTATAGATGAATCCTGCAGAAAACATAAAGAGCGCCATCTCTTCAAAACTACAAAAAAGTTGGTTCATTGTGAAAGGCCTTTTTTTGTTGTACCTTTCCCTAAGTTCATGAAGAATGATTTTTTTTTTTTGGGGGGGGGGGGGAGGGTATCTTTTTTCTAAGTGTTGGTGATGATGATGATGGAGGTGATGATGGAGGTGGTGATGGTGATGATGATGATGATGGAGGTGATGATGCGAGATGATGTGGTGGTGGTGGTGGTGGTGATGATGATGATAATGATGCTTATATGACCTGGGATAAAGGGGAGGGGAGGGGGAAGGAGGAGGAGGAAGAAGAAGAGAATGAGCAGGAGGCAAAAGAGGGCGTGATGCAGATGGAAATTTGAGTCGGTAGGCCTAGTGTTGTTTTGATGATGATAGACAAATTTGTCATGATGATGAATGATGATGATGGTGGTGTTGATGAAGGTGTATGTTAATATGGTTTGGATAGTATTCATAGAATTCTTGTAATTATTGTATCAAGGTGTCATCGGGGCGTAAACATAAATGGCTTACGGTAGTCATGGTGATGATGTTACCATGACTTTTGATGATGGTAATGATAGTAATGATGATGGCAATATGATTTTACAGAATAGATTTCACACATCAGTCAGAAGTGTAAAATGATGTGATAATAGAAACAAATTAAAATCTTAATGTGCTATCTTGGATTTCAACATCCCGGCCTCAAACTCTCACTAATAATCGCCTAAACTCGAAATCAAAATAAATAGGTCTGTATGCACGACTAGACCACCACTATAATCGCCTGTCGATTCTTGCCACAGCAACGGTGGAAAGGTGTCCTATTTTCATGTTTCCATAAAGACAAATGAACCGAATGATGACACCTGAATGTGCCTTCGATATCAGCCACGACTTATCCAGTTCAAGGAACGCTGATGATGAATATACATGTAGTAATATCAGGTAAGATTGAAACTGTGTTTTATTGATGAACGTGTGACTGTGAGAAAAGATAACTCGAACGAATCGCATCGATCGCCAGCGGAGCTCGCTGCATCTCGGCGCCAAGCTTCAAGGGGGTTAGACAACCGACGCTACGATCATACACAAAGCGCGAAGCGGGATCGGAGTCTAATCATAATCAAGGACGAAGCGTTTAGTATTGTCCCACGCACTAATATTAGTGTTGCAATATCTTGTAGATTATTTCCCTTCTAAAAACTAGTTGTTAAGTCGAGATCTATGCATAGTTTAAGTGCTGTATGATAATTATCTGTATTTTGAGAGATCTTTTTGTGTAACGAATGCAATGCCAATAATGTTTAATAGATAATGTTGAAAATTGTGAAACTGAAGAATGATCGATTGAAGTAAAATTGTTTCGCGTAATTAACAAAGAGACAATCTCTGTAACCAAGTGTGATTTCCCAATCAAAATAGGATTTGAGATTGTCAGAATGAAGGATAACATTTTCTTTATTTTCAATAATTTTAGATAATATTTTTTTATTTTAATCTTAAAGATTTTTTAAGTAGTCTAGACTATTGCATGTATTGTAGTAGACAGCAATAACCATCTGATTTGGGTCATTTCTTTAATAAAACTGACATTTGTTGTCATTCCCCAATACAGATGGCAACCCAGAGATCTCGTACCGTGGGGGTAGCTATAGCCATCAATGGCAGCTTTTTGTGTCAAAACATTTTCTCCCCGATTTTCTTTATTTAGATCTAATTTTCTGATTTCTAAATCAGATGTAAATTAGGTCGGTATGTCATTTGTCCTAATTACAGTTATCAAAATTTGATAACTTAATATTAAATGTATAATTTACGGACTTACTTGAAGACTTATATGAATTATCCAATTTGTATTTCCGAACTGTGAAACGGTACGTTCATGCATTCGAAATATTACCCGGCGGCCGATATATTTCCGGGTCCACCTACCAAAACATAGCCAAATGGCCAATCAGAGCACTCGTTTCGTGGGAGTTCGTTGGTCAAGCCGGGCCGACTCGTACGTAGCTACGGTAGCTATTGGACGTTCGAAAAGAAAAAATGAATATTCATCAACAAAACCAAGACGGATAATGTTGACGACGAGACTTTCTCGGATTAATCATTAATTTAGGATCTAAATGAGCAAGCTATCGTAAGTCAAATAAGCTATATATGTTATTTTTAATTTGTGTTGTAATTCCAGCAGTTATGAGGATGTAAAGAGTGAAAATCTCGTTGCATATCTCATTCATCGCGGTCCGGTCGAACCGAACCATTTGTTCCGTACAGTGCCTCACAGAAAGAGGTCCCCAGACTTCAGTCTCTATAATCGGAGGTCTAGTGGAGCCAGACGTAGTCTCAGTGGAACAACCGACGATTAGAGAGACTGAAGCTTTCGGTCTAGTATTGTAGAGGTCTAGACTCTAGATGTTACTGTAAAAAAAACTCTGGAATCGCTTCTTGTGGCCTTGTGGGTATGATTTATTAACTGAAGAAGTAATGTTGAGAATTTTTAAACCTATAAGTCTACAACACATGAAGTATACACGTAGGCTCTAGGGTGATTTAGTGGTCCAGTGCAGTGTGTTAGTTGTGTTTCTCGAGACCAAATCACTCCTCAAACCCTGAGTTTGTTCCTGTGCCTGGCCAAGTCACATTGTAGTAAGTTTGATGGCAAAATTAGACACACTGCTCTGATATAAAAAAAGAATAAGCATCTTTTAAAAAGGATCCTAAATTCCTAATTGACAAAGATCCTCTACATAATAATTAGTCATGGGATAATTTGTCTGATATGCTTCAAAGTTGAATTTTACCATATAAACAGTGACTATATTTTGAGACTTTCATTAGGTGACACATTGGATTTTTCTTTTTTCTGCGAGTAAACAAAGAATTTATAAATATGTACATTGTAATGTATGCTTCTGTCATTCATTATTCCTGTCCGTGAATAAGATGTTCATGTTTGCATTAAGTCTACTGTAAATATTTAAAGCCACACATTCAGTTCATTGTTGCTAGGAAAGACAAACATTATGGCTTGTCCTACCTAGCAACACATAATCTATGCAATTCAGATTCTGACTGTTAAAATACAATCATTTATAAAAGGTGAATGAAACGATTTGTAACAAGGCACTAATGATTTATGCATTAAAGTTAATTACATTACGTAAATGGCCTTTTGTGTACAGAAGTAAAGAATCCTCAATATTCATGTTGATAAAGTAAAGTCTGAAGGTAGAGAGACTAGTGCCCTTTGCCAGTGGCGGCAAACTGCAGTAAGAATGTTTAGTTACGTCTTCCACATACCGATGGTTGGTACTCATACAGCTACTTCAGGAAGTGCTGTTTGAAAAATGAAACCACATAGTCTTGGCATGCAGACACTTAAGGAATCGTAGGTAATAGATGCACTCATTCATGTTTGCCAACAGCTCCTTTACACATTGGTGTTTATGTCTTGAAAAATAAAAGATTCTGTCATCACAGGGACACAGGCCAAATCTATCTTTATTTTTTTGTATGACTGAGAGACACAACCAGTATCCATGTCTTGTGACTCTTTCCCCCAAACCAAACACACAGACATACAATTATATCTAGCTGATTGATTGTCATTGTATACACATAACATGTTGTACGTCAATGTGTTTCATACATGTGTATGTATGTCAGGTCATAAAACCCATTCAGTTTGTTTTCATATTCACATACATGTAGCTTGTTGTGTAATCTAAGCAAAGTATGCCTATCACACCCCCTGACCCACAAACATCCTCCACCCCCATAGAATAAAATCAGAGTGAATTGATTTTAAATGAATTAAACAAAAAGAAGTAAAGAAGAAGAAGAAGAAGAAGAAAGAGCTGTCCCCTTGCTTGAGAGATTATATTTCTGTTGACCATGTCTGGATCAACCTTCTTGGTTCTATGTCTCAAGACACATGATTCAAGGATTTGTTATGGATAGAATGCCATTCTTCACATGATTATAGAATGAAAGTTATTTTTTGTATGCCATCTGGTCAGAATAGGATTGAGAAACTTGTAGTGATGGCCTAGTCTGCAGGATCAGACTCTGTTTTGGCGTTTAGCAAAATTTCAAAGTAATTTGAGCCTAGCCTAATTTCGTCAGATACTGGGTGTGTCAAATACAAGTCTGTTCTAGTCTAGATTATATATTATCCAGACCCTACAGTGAGTTCTAAAGGTTTGTGCCAGCAAGCTAGCAATGACTAATAGTAAAATGGTAGACGATTGTAGTCTACAAGTGAAGCCTCTGATTTGACACTTTGAAAAACAGCTTTGTGTCTGGAGTAGAAGCCTACCACACAGCAGCTGCAGTACAAGACCTCTGGCTTGCGTCCTACAGTCTTGAATTTCAGACCCCATGTTATGCATTACGACTAATACATGGGTTTGCGTTCGTACAGGGCTGTTAACTAGACCAAGCATGTTTTAGACCAGCTGTTGAGGATCAGCCAATGAACGTCATTGCTCGTCGTGAAGTTCAGTCCGCTGTGAAATAGGGTAGACAAGTCACGATAAAATTCTCTACCAAAGATAACCCCTGATGTGAACCTACTATTGCCACATATGTTCATAAATAAATACAAAATATAAATGTATTGTATATTTTTTTAACAAGAAACAGGCTTCTGAAGTGCGCTTGTTCTAATAACATTTTCCTGATTTTTGCTCCGTTCCTTTGATGGTCATTGGTCAAAATAACATTTATATATCTTTAAAAGAAGAACAAAAAATTGTCGGTTCATTTGCTCAAAATCAATTGGAAATTAATTTGTGAATTATGTACCATGAAATAGATAATATTGTTTATTTTGCTACCCAGTCAAAATAACTTACATGTACACTGTACATGTATTCAATTCATTCATTTATTCTACTGTTCAAAAACTTCCTTTTATAGTGGATCCATAGAAAAAAGAAGAAAAACTGTTCTCATAAAATTTATTTGTGACCAGGATCAGAAATGACAGAGTTTTTCAATTTTTGTGATCTCTGCTTCCGTGATTTCACGGCTGCTTGTTGGTGTAGTCTACGATGTGGAAGAGGGATTCCACAGGAGTTATGAAGGTCTTGTGTTTCTAGCACTGGTATGTGAGGGATATGCCAGGCATCCTGACAGGGGTGAGGGTAAAGAGAAAATTCAAAACGGTCGACGACGTCGGCGGACAGGCAAGTGGGGCGGGGTGGGGTTAGGAATTTGGAACGAGTGAAGCATCTTGGTGATATATTGGGAGAGTGAAGTGATAGTGCCTATTGTTTTTTAAAGTTTTTTTTTAGAAGGTATTTGATTTTAATATAGACTTGTAATGTGGAGATAATGAATGATACTGGTAGTATTTGATTGTGTGAAGGGTGATGGTCTAGAAATTATTTTAGGATTGTACACGGCACTGATTTATTTGTTATCAAAGAATTGTAGATGTGAAAGTGGGCATATACATTCCACTGCAGTGAGAGATTGGTATGGAAGAGAGGAATAAGGAAGGGGAGAGGGAAGAAAGGTGAGCGAGTGAGTGAAAGAGGGAGAGAGTACTAGATAGAAGAAGGGGGGGGGGTCGGAAAAAAGTGAAATAGGGGAAGAGAGAGAGAGAGGGGGGGGGGGGGAGGGGAGAGGGAGAGAAGGAGAGGGAGAGGAGAGATACAATTTTGAAAGAGTGATGAAGTGATAAAGAAAGAGAGAGAGATAGAGGGAAGGGAGAAGGAGAAGGGGAGGAAAGAGAGAGAGAGAGAGAGAGAAAGAAGGGGAAGGAGTAAAGAAAGAGAGAGTGAGAGAGAGAGAGAAGGAAAGAGGAGGAGGATAGATGCACCGGCATTCTGAAGCAGATTCCAATGGGGTTGAGGAACTTCCTGTACGTGAGCATTAGGAAAAATAGTCTGGGCTTGTGGAATCTGGGATCGTAGCAGTCAGTTGCGTGACAACCATTCATCGTAGAAGGTATTTGAAGGGCTGGCGTCAGTGGAGGCTTGCTTGTATGCCCGTGATTGCGACCGGGAAATAACATGTGATCAGTTGGTTGTTATAGTATGTGCATTGGTCAGTCAACTGGCGGGATATTAACGGCTACTCTGCATAGTCCCATTCATACAGACGTTTTTATTTGGTAAATACTCAACTCTGACTTGCGAGGTGGGTAATGCTAGATTATTTTTTTGGTGAATCTTAAATTTATGTACACTATCCAGTTTTACTAAGTTATTGATACTATGTTGTATGAATTTAGTGAAAGAAGTATCTGAATGGAAGATTCACTATTTTAAAGTTTAAAGTGAAGTAGTGAACATTGAAAAATAATTCTATACATGTATGTACAGTTCATATTAATTATCTGTTTGGTTTGTATAATTGATTCAATTTCATGGTATTTATTACATGTTTATAATTTTAGCAGAGAAATCAATGTAATTTGAAAGTCATTAAATTTAATCCATATTTGATTTTCAAAATAGTTTCATGAGGTGAATACAGGAGAATGGTTCACAACACTAATTGTTTTGGGAGTTTGTGAAAGCTTTTTTTTCCTAACAATAATGCATCTGAACATATTGCCCTTTTGTAGCTCACTGACAGCAGATATTCTGAGTAATATAGCTCTGTGTTAAATTGATGCTGATTTCCATTTTATGCTTTTCAAAGATACAAAACTTATATTGCAGTTGTGTAATATCCATCATTTGTTTCCCACATAGTCAATTTCAACTTCAGAAAATTGAGAATGACTCATTTGTTTAATAGTTGTGGTTCTGCTTTTGCAATCAAGTTCAATTGGTCACATTCCACAAGTAAAATAGACCTGTTAAGACTGCATAAATTCTGGCTATTAGTATTGCATCTGTCACCATTAATTTATTTCTAAAAACCCCAAATCTAGAGTGAAAAGTTTGTGGTATCAGGGGATTCGCAGGTTAGAAACTTGATTTCTTAATCGTTATTGCAGAGTGCTTTTGTAAATAAAATGGTATGAGAAATAAATGAAAATAAGTCAGGGTTTTTACAAATGAAATGTTTTGGCACAGACTATGAATTTTCGTTTGATTATGGATATGTATAGTGAATTTGTTTATCAGTTGTGAACACTGAGAAATGATTGAAAATACAGTCGGGTTTTAACAAATGAAAATTGTTCGCACAAAGTGTACATTTTCATTTGATTAAAGGCTAGATGGTGTAGAAACATGCATGACATATGATTACATGTGTGAAATGGTCAATTGATAATTCCAGTATCTCGTACAGAGTTTATGGACAAATAAAAAGCAAATTATGAAATCTGCATTTCGGTCTGCATGATCTTGTAGGCCTGCATTTGTAATTATCTTATTCAATTCAATTTGATTGAATTTAATTATCTTATAAAAGTACATAGCACCTTTTCTATCTCCCTATTTGAAATTTTGAATAGTCGATCATTTCTATAGACCTTTGGTTGGGAAGAGTATTGATTAGATGATAAAGCCACATGAATATTAAAACAAAATCTTATAGTGAAATTCTGGGGCAGAAGGTCAAAGCTTGGAGAAGATGCCCTCAAATGAGGGATATATTTTTAGCAGGCGGTAAATTACTATCCCACACATTCCGAGTTCATGAAGATCAACCAAGGTTGGAAAAGAGTCTTGAAGAGACTTGATGATGCCGACTGGAAAGGATGATGGGAAGTGCAGATGTCCCGTACAAAACAACATACATTAGCTCTACTTCATCATCCACAAGTGTTTCGGTCAATGTCAATTTTTTTTTCTGACGATATGCTTGCTACATTTTCACTGTTTTATTTGTATCTATATTAAAGCCACTTTCAGCTTTTTTCAGTCTCTAAGATTGTACTATGAACTTGATTTCTCTCTTTACTCTCCTTTTTTTCCAGTCACAGATTGGTGACATCTAAGTCTTCTTTAGTAGAGACACGTTGTCCTCCTCGACAGCTGAAAAACTTGTTAACATTCCTCTGCGTTGCTGAGAAACTTTGCTGAATCTGCTTTGTTTGATAAATCGTCGTCTGGCCGAGGCTGAATTGATCGTGCAGCGTTTTCATTCATAAGGAAATCACTGCTGAAGGTTGTCTCTCTTGTTGCGATGGGCACAGAGGTTTGCGGGAAGAGGTAAGGTTTGTTGGACATGACTAGTCCTCTGAGGAAGCAGCGAGGTGATCAAGGTATGAGACTTGGGAATCCTAGCGTGACTCTCTCCACCTGTGACCCTAAGCAGCAGCCAGCCTACCTGCAGCCTAAGGGAGACGGCTTGGGCTGGGAGAGCACCATGTTCCACAGACAGAACCTAAGCGACGAGCTCTTGCCCAGAATGACCGGAGGTTCACCTGCCACCGATCCAAGGATGGCCCACCTTGGCGTGGGACACATTAACACCAGCTCGAAAAGCATGGATGGGTTGAATTCAAATGCAGGGGCTCTGTCCGCGGAGCATCCCGCGTTTGCACGGACAAGACAGTATCGGAGTATGTCTAACGATGATATGAAAACTGAGATGCTGCCTCAGAAGCGATTGCCGGGAGAACCAACCAATTACATGGAAGCCGCAGCCGCAGCGTTGCAGACTGGGAAAGGATCCAGCATCATTGATAACTTGATGAAAGAATATCGGAGCGGAAACCTGTATGCCCGTCAACCAGCGGATTTATTACTACCTAGTGCCAAAGAAGACCCTACACAAATGCCTACACAAATGAAGACTGACCTCGCTCTGCACAGAGAGAACAGTGCCCCGCAGCTCAGTGCCTCAAGAGAGAGACAAATGAAATCTCCGCCAGAATATCCAGGACACTCGCGGTTTGCGCAGAACTTTGATCTTACGCCGTCCAGCACGCCTCGTGCATCATCACCACAGTCGGTAATGTCGGACATGGACTTTCCGACGAGTAGGAGCAATCGCAGTGTGTTCGGTTCCAGGGACACATCATCCGTGTTTGGAGACTTTGATACTAGTCTGAGCTCAAGGAGTAGAGGTAGGGTACATTCTCCCTTCTCGACAATGCATATGTCGGACTTTGATCAAGGAGCGCCTCCACCGGAATATCCAGGATTTAAGCGAACGCCGTGGCAGAGCCATTCTGGGCGGGAGTTCCGGTCTAGAAAGGAGAGTGCGACGGTCGACCACAGTCGTGCATCCAGTTTTGGATCCTATCAGCATTCCTTGAACATGAAGCGGCTGTCCTCGGAGACTAGCTATGATAGCAGCAGAGCAAGGTAGGCCCTTCATGATGTCCATACTAGCTATGCATGTTCCGGGGCTCCCCGTCCTACGCCTACCTGCCACTTGCATGGACGACAGCATGTCCCCTGAATTAGCATGAACTCACTAACCAGCTTTTATGATTTATATCAAGCCTACATGTATATGCTGTTTTTCCTAACGTTGTACCTAATCGAGAGATACAGAGAGAAAGAGAGAGAGAGAGAGAGAGAGAATGAGAATAACTGAACTTTATTATAATATAAAACTAAAATAATACCTTCTTAAGTCTTCATTTTATCCTAGACACTTTTCAACGATTGTTGGAGACTATGATTGTTGTATGGAAACTATCACTGTGGGTTGTAGTTTTCATGCCTGACTTCTTTGTTTCTGTGACGTTGAATGGCTCTAACATTTGTTAAAAGTTATTTATATCATACACATCTTACACGCACGACTACTTAAATGACATTGTATGCCAGAAGGTGTATAATTCTCTGCATGATTTGGGTTATTCCCCACTGGCTTCCACAACAGATGATAGAATGCAATACTACTGTATGTTTATGAAGAAAGTTTGAGCATACACTATGCCTGCATGTATCTTGTGCGATGATAAAGGACACAAAATTTGCTCCAAGTTCGGAGTACATCTATTTCCTGGTACTTTTTATTGATCCCGAGAGGGGAATCAACCTTGTTTTTATCCTGCAATGTATTGTTGACTATACAGGATAGTTTGCACGCATTTCTTTTAGTGCACTGCCTGTATCATACACCTTCACAATACTGCCCTTTGTAACTTTTCAGTTTGTTACTACATGTATTTGTAATTGTTTAATTTTAATTTTGAGGTAACGACGTACAGTGTATTTTAATTGCATACCTGTAGTTGAAGGATAGCATGTATTGTATTTGTATGAGATGGGTAGATGACGTTGAAGGTGTTCTTTAGCTCGTCGTCCGTCCGCTGTTATGTTCAATCATGAATTAGACGTCAGCATTCCATAGATGTTCTTGATTCCCACATGGGTACAGAATGGACAAGTGTGATTGTGATGGAGTGCTCTAGTCTTCCTCACAGACTTGGAGATACGTTGAGACGTCTTTGATTCTCACATGGGTATAGAATGGTCAGGTGCAATTTGTTGTTGTTGTTTTAGTTTATACGGTAGGCGTTTGTCATTCAGAAGTGAATATTTACGCCTCTTCTCTTAGGATTTTTTCTTCCCTTTAAATTTTTTTTGATTTTGTTGAATATATAGATTTGGATAAATTGGATTTTTTAAAGTTAAACTGTTTATGTTGAAGAATTCAGTGGCTGGCGAGCAAAAGGCCTATCGGCACTAGCACTACTGCACTAGCCTTGCTATCAGGCTTATAGATTCATAGAGACTACAAAGGATGTAGATTTCTGGAAGGGGGGAGGGGGCACCAATCTCTGCTTCATTCGTAATTAACAAAAGAAGATTCCATAAAAACTATTATCAGTGGGTTGTAATTAGAAAATTCCAATCAATTTGTTGTTGTTTTACAGTTACAACACTGTGGGATTCATGTACATAATAGGATATTCATAATCAATTTTTGAATTTGTAGCACAACAGTACCCTTCTCAAATAGTTTTCTAAAGCTTGTTATATGAAGCTGTAAACCGGTTTTGCAGAGCTGCCAACCATTCTGTTTTTGCCGGAATTACATGTACTCCGTTTTTCCCTGCAAATTACGGTACTACGTTTTTTCTTCATAAAATATGTTTTTTTTTTTTTTTTATTCATTTTTTAAATTTTAAATTTTTAAATTTTAAATTTTTGTAATTTTTTTTTACATACGGCAGGTCAAACAACTACCCTTAAATGGTGATTTGATCACAAATTCAATAAAGAACTAAATTTAAAACATACTTGAAAAGAAAAATATTCTCAAAAAGAATGAAATGCCGATAATACCAAAATAACCACCAATAAAAATTCCTCCTTGTATGGAAAAAACAGCATGATGAATGAACATTTCTGCATTGGAAGTGTGTCGTGCGTGGTGGTAAGTTTCGTTTTTATGAATTCCTTTTTTTTGCTTGAAATTCCTTTTTTTTGCCATCATGATTCCTTTTTTTTGGTCGCACAAGGTTGGCAGCTCTGGGTTTGTGTTTTAATTTCTTTAATTGGCGTAAACAGACAGATAAGGGTGTTAAAGGAATGCCTAGGATCTTTGTTGTAGGCAGTTACTTTTTTCCGTCCTCTTCATTCATGATTTCGCAACAACAAAAAACCAAGAAAAAAGAAACATTGTGGTTTCCCTGCTTTATTTGTAACAAAAGCGCAAAATGAATCATTGGTCAAAGAGAAAGTTATGTGGTAGATAATTTAACCCTGCAGGTACATGTAGGCTATCCGTTTGTTCTACCTGAACCCCTCCCTCTATCTCCTCCCTATATCTCTCTCTCTCTATCTATCTCTCTCTCTCTCTCTCCCTCTGTATCTCTTTTCCTCTCTCTTTCTGTCTCTCTCCCTCCCTCTCCCCTCTCTCTTTCTCACTCCCTCCCTCTCCCCTCTCTCTTTCTCTCTCTCTTTCTTTATCTGTCTCTATCTCATTCTCTCTCCACCTACCTCACAATTCACTCCGATAACATGCATGGTATGTTGGTCCAATGTGGACACCCTGTGTCTGTGACTCCCCAACTATTCGCTCTTCGCTCTTCTCCTTTACCTCTGCACTGGAGCAATACGGCCAAACGTGTAAGGGATGAATGGAAATGACATGGTGGGAATAAGAGAGGGAGACAGAGAGAGAAAGAGATGGAGAGAGGAGGAGAAGACAGGAAAGGAGAGGAGAGGAAGAGAGAGAGAAAGACAGGCCCACACTAACAAACTGGGGGGGGGGGGGGGAGTTGCATATGAAGAGAGGGTAGGAAAGGATTAAATATTTATTTTTTGTTCTCCCTTGTGGGACTCTCCAAAATTATTAACAATTAAACTTGATAGCTAGTAAGAAAATTACATGTAGGTGGGGGGGGGGGGGGGGAGGGTCGTGTCTCTGGGGGCAAAGCTGCTTTGAGTTTGAGCCCCTGTTAAGTTTTAACATCATTGTACATGTACATGATGTTTTTGCAACTTTCAACATTACTTATATCGGATAAGGGCTGAGGTTGTCAAAAAGAAAATCCATGTAGAAAGTATAGTAAATTAATTTAAAACATACTGTGCCGCTTTCGGTTAGTGCAAACTTTACGTTTGGGTTTTGAAAGTGTTTGCATACCTGGCATTTCTGGCCTTCTCTTTTTTCTGTCTATCCCCCTGTCCACACACAACACTTTCTGTGATTAGGGGTGATTAGTTATACCGTTTCGGGATAGTTATACGATGAAATTGTGTGTGTGGATGCTTACCAACGATACGTCCTATAATGAAACGCGGGTTTGGGCATCGTTTCGAACTAGAACTCAATAAAGAATCACGCCTAATCACGCCTAATCATGCCTAATCATGCCTAATCACGGAATGTGTTGTGTGTAAACGTAACTAGTAACTAGTCACTAAAACGGTATAACTTGGCGGGGCTTAACATGACCTCGCGCAAAAGGAGACCTGACTTCTCATTTCGCTTCCATTTCATGACGCAGTAGCAAACTGCGCACCTATACAGCTTTCGCTGTAGAGTTTCAGGATTAATTTCTTGTGTGTGTGGACACCCTGAAATTTATACGAGGATTCTTTATACAACGTTTCTTGTGTGTCGACACCCTGGAATTTATACGATGATTCTTTATACAACGTTTCGTTATAGAGTTTCGGGATAAATTGTTTTGTGTGTGGACACACTGTCTATCTTCCCACTTTTTTTTTCTCCCTTCACCGCATTCCACGTGGAGTAGCTGCCGGCGGCCGAGAGCTCTGAAATATCTCACATTTTTCACTCAGATCTCTGGATGTAGATAGATCATGTGTTAGCCCTTTCCTGAACAGTTGCCATACATAATATTTAGAACAAAAAATGCTGTTGATGTGGTGGAGCCCGGTTCTTGTCTAGTTCATTCCTACCATTCCTCAACATGATCATGAAGCCCACATTCTGATGAGGTTTATTCTTTCCTAAACTAAGCCTAGCTAGCGCCGATGTTTCTGATGAGGATTCATGTAACTAACAAGGACTATACATGTAGGCAGGGCTCCCCACAAACTATTCATATTCGCGTGGAAAAGGTCTGGATTCAGATTTTAGGGTCTGCGGCCCTTGGACAATTTTTGAAAATTTAAAGGGTCTTGACATGATAGATTTTGAGCACCCATGTTTCATTACCCTAGTCGAAATAAAGTAGTCAAAAACTTGTCGAAAAATACTGAAAGACAAGCAAAGAAACTTACCGGGTAGGCTATTTCAACTCTGAAATATATTTGTCATATATCTTTTGTTCTAAATCCTTAGCCTACAAATACATTTTTCTCTATTTTCCTTTCTTCATATACATGTAGAGGAAAATAGTCTACCGTAAATAACGTTGTATAAACCGCCCTCGTGTATTAACCGCACCCCTCTTTTTCGCCCTTAAATTTTATTTTTTTTTTTTAATTTTTTTTGCAGAGATTTTTTTTTTGTGTGTGTAAGATCATTACGGTACTGTAAATTAAAAAGCAGTAGGGACCTAGGATAGAACCTTGTGGTACACCATGTAATAGAAGAAAAATGGGAGGAATTATTATTATAAACTACATATTGAGATCTATCAGAAAGATTACTTTCAAGCCAAGATGACAGACAAATTTGAGTGTTGTTCTAGTTTCCGAGTGGTGAGTCAACACACCGATTACCGAGCTGGGAGACATTGCCAGGCATAGCGCCAGGTGGAGGGGCATAA
Source organism: Strongylocentrotus droebachiensis (assembly GCA_035222895.1). Taxonomy (NCBI): domain Eukaryota; kingdom Metazoa; phylum Echinodermata; class Echinoidea; order Camarodonta; family Strongylocentrotidae; genus Strongylocentrotus; species Strongylocentrotus droebachiensis. The sequence continues at coordinate 38,703 of JAVYIG010014064.1, forward strand.
ATTGAAACTTTAAAAAAAAAATGAAAATGAAAATGAAATTTTTTCGGCGGCAAAAAAGTGCGGTTTATACACCGTTATATACGGTAGTTTTCTAGAAAATACAATGAAAATATAGACAAAATAGCCAACATTTTTCTGTTTTTTTTTGTTGCTAGAATAAAAAATAAATTCAGGTAGTTGGGTCAATACTTGGAATTAGTTTCTACTGCATTTTTAGTAATAATTCTTACCATCTCTCGTGACATGATATTGACAATTTTCTATTAATAAATACACACCTGTACATGTACGTAAACAAGAGACATTTTAAACCATTTTTTCAGTGCAAATTCATTTCAAATATCTGCAACATCAGTACTGGGAGTACGCTTGAAGGGTACTCCCGCAATGGAATGTAGGTCTGTATGTGGCTACAATGTCTAAGTATAGGAGATACTAGTTACCTATATATATATATATACAGGGCATGGTATTTACTTTGCATTCTTGTAGTGACTGTGTGGGAAGTAAATAGGGAAAAAGAGTATCAGATTTGACCTTAAATGACCTTGTGACCTCAAGTGACCCTCATTGCTCTTGCTTGGCATGATGTACTACCAGGTCTAGATGTTGGTCAAGAACTAGGCCTGTGTGTACGTATTATGTAGGCCTTGTGAAGCGGATGATTTATTAGTAATTTATACATAGGATTTTGTGTTTGGTATTGTATGTGCTCTACATACAGTACATACCTGTACTGTAGTCTGTAGACCGACACATACAAAATCAAATGAAAGGACACACTACATGTATATCATGTATACTTCTTATTTTGAGAGGTAAATGTAGTCAACATGGGTTGTGAGGTAGTGCTGCTATGGGTGCACTGCTATTACCCCTTGTAAAAAGATAATTTTTGAGGGGGGTATGCAGCTCGAATGAAAGAAAATAATGGGACGGGTAAGGGGTTAAAATAATTGGCATGAAGCCCATTTTGGGAAGGGTACAACAGACAAATGAAGTCAGTTTGGAGAAGTATGATGGGCATCTAATATACTCCTAGCATTAATATTGTTTCGAGGAGGAGGAGGGGGCTACACAATCTGTCCCAAAGTCCGATTGGAATGGAATGTCACTGGAGGCATGGATCTCGAGGAGGAATGCCTGTGGTTTATTTTGGTAACTTCATTTGACAAATGCGGGCACATTGATGAGCAGTTTGTATGTTAACTAGGGGGATGTGGTACAGAGATTCCTCACATTCTCAGAGCGTAAGTGAATTAGAGGTGCGCTGTTCTGGCACCGCTCTGATCAGAGGGTTTGCGATAAATTAGGATGAATTAGTTTTGAAATTATATTTACTTTGTCTTATAATAGGACATCGCATAAATGATGCAGTATACATTCAAGGTTGTGCATGAACTAATTTTGTTATTTAAATAAGCCAAGTGAAACTGATTCATAGTTCCTCATTTTTCAAAATTAGGATAGGGGGTTTAATTCATCTGTAATTTTTTTCATCAAAAAAAAGTTCTAAGGCATGCTGAAAAACAGAAGCAAGAGTGAACCCCTAAATTTTGTAAGAAAGGATCTTTGCACACACGTTCTACAAAATTTCATCTGGTCCCACTGTGCACAAAAGTTTGTGTGGTGCTTTGCTTCGTCTTAGAGATGAGTAATATCTCTTGAAAATTGTATTGTTTTCCTTCCCTAAGGCCTAATTCTAGAATGTAGATGTGAGCAATTTGACTGACAACTGCTGGAGAAAATTTCTAAGAATGTTGATTACTAAATTCTATATGGGCCCACCAAGTAGGCGTGTGGTTTATTTTATCATTGATGTCTCGTCATAGGCCTGCATGCATGCTGTTTGAACATGATGTAGTCAGGTGTCTTCCATTGACATGCATTGCATTCTCAATTTTATAATCCATTATCTTCTTTCCCTTTGGCATTCCATACTTCTGAAGATGTCCTCAGTACGTTGACCTTGCAACGTTTCCCCGGAAACAATTTTTTTGTCATTCGCTCCTTTCTTCTTCCCTCTTCCTTTTTAACTTCTTTGATTTTGTCTTATTCCTACTGTATGTATTTCCTTCATCTCACTATCCATTTCCTTGTGTATATTCATTCTCTTGTACCTTCTATTACTCCTTCCCTCTTTCCACTTCCCTCCACTTGTTTATCTTCTTTTACTTATCAGTCTTCTGCATGCATCACTTGTGTTCTCTCTATCTTACCATCACACTCCTTTCATGAACTTTTCATCCTTTTGTATTTCGTTGTTTCTTTCACCCATATTACTTCCTTGTAGTATATCTAGAACTGGCCTGCCCTGATTATCTCTCTTTACAGGCCTATATCTTTCATTTTGTCTGATCTCTCTCTCTCTCTCTCTCTCTCTCTTTCTTTCTTTTTTCTTCCTTATTATCTTCCATTTTTATTTTAATTCCTTCCATTTTTCCTGTTTCTTTTTCATCATACTCCCTCTTTCATCTTTTTTCCTTTTTTCATTCTCTGTTCATATTCTCCTCCTAATTCTCTTTCTCTCAGAGGAGCTCTTCCTCTTCTCTCCATCCATCTCTCCCTCCCTCCCTCCCTCTGTCGCTCTGTCCTCTCTCTTTCTTGTGAATGTCTGATGTAATCTTTCCACGTTCTTCAGATTACGAGGGAAATTCCATTTGTAGCCGGGGATGAGTTCTTACATAATCCTTGTCCCGCAATTTTTCTACCGGTACTTTATCATCACGATAGTAGCGGGGGTAAAGCCCCTTCTCTGAATATGGGTGGAATATCTTTGCAATGGTATTTAGGTGTGGTGGGCACTGGGGGCAGGGGGTAGGAATGCTATTTTCAACATGCCAAGCTAGGACTGTGCCAAAACAAACTGTATGCTGAGAGCCAAAAGGCCTTAACTTTATAGTTAGGTTCACACGACAATCCATTAACTTAAGTTTCTATATCATCAAAATTGTCGTGTTGTTAGGGACCATGCCGATGCATTTGTGGTTACAAAACTCTAATAAGTCTTCTTAAAGCTACAATGCACAAGCAATCTTGAGGTTAGCGCAATTAGGTAGGAAGACTTTTGCGCGATAAACATAATCAGAGCTGGGGAGGGGGGGGGGGGGGGGGGTGGTGGCCTCACTTGAAATTAAATGCTGTGCAGACGTAATTAACTTTAGGTTAGCCAGCTAGTACATGAAGTACATATATATGTAGTTAAAATGAATGCTTTCCTCGTTTGAAAATAATGAAAACTCGCTGTTTCAGTCTGGAGTGAACCCACGTCGCCTTTCATGGATCATTGCTTATAATTTCGAGGTTTCGCAAACTTATATTGTTTAAACTATGACGGTCCAATATGAACATGAGTTATGTTGAAGGATATGAATGAATGCCCTCATGGTTGTTAGCAGGTTAAATCAACTAGCATTGTGTTGGGTAGCATTCTGAAAGCAAAAACCCAGGGGTATATATGGAGGGGGAAGGGGGTGGGGGCTTTGACATATATCTCTATTCCTGAGTCAAAGCTTTCTCAACAAAATAGGCCTATTAATTGCTAATGTACTTACCAGTATTGCACTAATTCTACTTACAACTAGGCTTCTAATATGTATGATTTTTGTATTCAATGTGCATTATGTAAAGGGGTGAAAACGTCAAAATAAACCAAAGTATTTCTTGTGGTTAATCTCTGTCGATCAATTTGATTTCAACAATTACAGAAGACATTTAGCCTGAGGCTTTTGAAAATGCTTTATTGTTCAAGAGCAAATGATGCATGATCAAGTGTTACACACAGGAATTTTCTTTTTCAAAACTATATATCAACAGTACCTTTAAAAATTGTTCTGATTTGGATACATGGTGAGAAATGTTTTGAGATGATGAGCGTGTTTGTTTGCTGAAAGACTGACTGACTGTGTGGAAGGAATGCTGTCTGTCTTACTAGTCTCAGGGCCGGGCCAATAACTCTGAAGCCTAGCTTGCACATGATGCTATCATAAAATAATGATGATAATTTAGTGTTCCCTGGGAAGCCTTATCAGCATTCAGTGGGCGTGCAATTATTCTTATCCCAGCAACTACCCGGTACCAGGGCTCGAAATTTGCGGTTGCTCGGGTGCCATTGACCACCTTAAATGCCACAGGGCAATCAACAAAAGTCCTGTCTTGGCTGCCCTGCTTGCAATTTTTTAAATTTTAAATACCCATATTTACCTGGGTGGAGAGCGGCAAATGTGGATTAATAACTTGCCGTTATAAGCGCCGGGCTGGGATTCAAACCCTCAATCCTTGCAGTGAGAGTCAATTAGTGAACAAACCTCTATACAATGACACTTCACAATGCAGTGTACATGTACACCTGTATTGCCTAAAATAAACCTGCAACAAAATAAAAATGACATACATACATGTACATGTACATACTACCAGTGTAGTACTTTTAATTGTTCTGTACTTAATTTTAATAACGCCCAGATATAAAGCATATGGGCCTTTGTAGCATGAAATTAAATAATCAATTAATACATTTAATTTAGTGGTAGATCAGTGGTCTCGTAGCCACTAGTCTTCTTCGGTGGGGCCTTAGTCCTCATAACAAAGTCCCTCAGAGAGGACTTAAAGCTGTTGGTCCCCTGGTTGCTTACTTTACAAGCATACACATGCTTTCTTTAATAGCAGTCGGATAAAACAAACAAACAAACAAAACTACAGGCACTTTTTAAACCCCTCACTTATTCACTTTCAAAACACTGTTATACTTCTGTCAGCCATAATTTGGGGCCAGCAAAGTGATACCACACAAGTATTTAATATTGAATAAGTCTGGTATAACTCTGGTTCATGAAGCAACCCCCCCCCCCCCCCATCCCTCTGAAAATGGTAACAAATGATGAATGGAAGCAACACCAAATAATTTAACTTCATACATGTGATATAATATCTTATTGTTTTATTTT
>JAVYIG010014065.1:0-43642 GCA_035222895.1 Strongylocentrotus droebachiensis
TATACGAGTTGACTATATAACAATAATATTTGAATTCATAGAATTCATTTACTAGTCAGAAGCAAAAGTGAACAACCAATTTCATGTACATTGTCCTAGTCTTCTCCTTATGTAGATTTTATATGGTAATTATAAGTCTATTTTGATTTTGTTTAACTAGTGCAATTGCAATTTATTTTTCAAGCAGATCTAAGAGCAATATGTCTACTTTTTAAAACATGACACGTAATTGCTATTACTTACCTACCTTTTTATAAAGCACAATGTATGTTTGTTTCTAACATCTACTATCCATTAAAATGTTATTTAGTAAGCGAACGTTACATGTCAACATAATTGATCCAGCTTCGATCGGCTGCTTTCATTTTTCATCAGAAATTATTTTTACAAAACGTCTTTTGATTGCATTACATTAATTGAATTGAATTAAATTGGTTGCGAACATTATGATAAGCGCCATATCAGCAACATTTCAGGATACACGATGTAATGTATTTGCTCTGACTTTATTGTGTTGCAGATTATACTAGGGGTATAGGGTTGAGATTGCAATTAGGTTTTAGGCTTTGTTTAGGGTTAGGGTTAGGGTTAGGAATGGTGTTTGGTCCTGGGATGAAGTAAAGAATTTTTGGTTGGTGTTGGTAATGGCCGAGGAGAAAGTGATGTACAACCTAAACATCTAGTCTTTTTAATATACAGAGGGACAACTTGCCCACAATCATCGTATGATTTACGACCTCTTAAAAAATCACTGCAATTAAAGGCAAGTCCTATTTGTGATTACGGCTGGGAAAAACTATTATTTGTGTTTGATTTTTGTATAGTTTGGAATCATCAAAGATCGCCGATGCCGAGTGTTGGCTGTTGACAAGTAATGTCCTCTGAACACGGGGTGTGATTTCGATGGCGTTATTACACATGTTATATATCAAGCCTAAATGATTATGTACTAGTAATCCAACCCAAAGTTTAGGCTGAAAATCTTACATTCACTTTTTGTAGACCGGGTAATAATATCTATATATATATATATCTGTAAAGCGCTTTGAGAGGGCCTTCGGTCCTGAAAAGCGCTATATAAGAACTAGCTATTATTATTATTGTCGATGACGCAGTCCTCCGTCAATACAACAGTCATTACATTAAGCTTGCAGTCTCATTTCCAAGCATGACGCAGGTGACCTTATCGGTACATCCTTGAGCTGGATTAAACCCTTCAAATAGATCGAATACGTTGATGAGCGGGAACATGACGAAGGCTCCGATCAGGGTACCGAGTGTTGTACAACCTCCGAAAATCATCATGGATACTCGATATCCACCGTCATTACGAAGAATCCATGCGATGGTTGCCCGGCAATAAAAGAAGAAAATCCCTTGGAAGATCCATGCTAGGATCTGCATGAGGATAATGACAACGATATTCATTAAAAACAATTGCAAGCATAGATATGAGCCACTGAACTTGAATTTTGTTCTAACGGTCATTGTAGAAACAATACCGTACATTATTCTCCCTTCCGAGCGCCCCTATTATGCATTTCTGAAGAATTTCAATCCAATTTCCCATCACAAGTTATCATAAATAATCATCAATAATTAACCCCTGAGAAACATAAAACACATTACTTTACATCAACCACAGTCGGCATACATACAAGGTATGATGTCTGAATGTCTTCACATTCGGGGTTGAAATATTAACTGAATATGTAATTCTATAATAGTCTATATTAATAATGAAATAACAAAATGTCTATCCTTTCTTTTGCCTGCTCGCTTTGCTCGTGAAAATTTTAGAAACTGGAAATATGCCCATAATATTATTTAGTGAGCGCTGCATTTAGCTTGCTTACAGTAAATGAATCAAAGTATGGCCTATGTACATGGCTGGTAACAATAGGTGTGATAGAAAAAAAAGGATGCAAATTAATCTTAACCTACAATCACATTCTAATACAAATCGTGTATGCTAGGTGCAGTTTCTTCCTTGTATTGTATTATATTGAAGCATTACATGTACATGTCTCATACTGTACTATGCATTATGTACAGGAATATCTGTATGTATGGTGCGTGTTTGTGTAAGTGTGGGTGTGTGTGGGGGAGGATTGTGATTAGGCAAAGGAAACATTGTTCAAATCATTATTTAAAGTGAACAGAGCAATGTATTTGCTGTCTGGCATGCATCCTGATCCTAATTAAAGCTTTTGAGCATTTCTATGGAAGCTATTTTTTGTAATGAAGTAGATAAAAGTAGCTGGTGCTCGCTCACACATAAACTATTGGCCGCGTATTCAGTGAACCATGTTATGAATAGCCATTCATTCATACATAAAGAAGATCTTTCTACCATAATGTTGAAGAAAAATATGGTTTTGCAATTTTCAATAGCCTTTCAATATAAAGCTCGAATGTATAGAGGGCATGCTGCCCTTGTAAACAAAAACCCTCATCTCATGCGTCGAAATACAGGGGCGTTACATTCCATGTATGCTTTCAGTCATTGGTGTATTTTGAAAGAAACAACAAATTCAGGTTTAAATGTGGCATACATTTATATATAATCTGTTTTGAAGAAAATGATTTCCCAGCTCAGCTGTCAATATGTTATGTTGTATTTTCATGATAATCACAAAAATAGGAGAGTCTATAGCGAAACTTACGATTAAAATTTGTCCCCAAATCTGTCCTTGAAGTGGTGGGGTTGGGCTTAGAGTAGCTACTACCATGCAATATGTACCAGCAAGGATGCCTGTGAAGCAGGTCAGCAGCACTATCAGGATGCTTGTAGTTGGTCGAATCATCACAAGGACAAACCCAATAGGAACACTGATTTCTGCGAATGCTGTGACGAGGAGATAAGTATGTGATCCGTATCCTCCTGCAGAGTAGCTCTGAATTGATGGAAGGGCCCCGTAGATAAGAGAACTGATTACTGTCAGGATCATGAAGAGGAATATATGCTTCTTTGAGAAACTCGATTTACTCTTTTTAGATGTACTAGGATCATCATCCACTCCGCCTTCTTCATTTGAATTTCTGCTGCTCGTTTGGTCTCTATCTCTTTGACCAACCTCTCCGGTCAATGAACCATCTGCTTCGTCGTCATCATATTTTCGACTTAGATCCGTTTCATGTTCTTCACTTATCACACCGGAATCTTCACTATTGGTGTTATCAAAAAGAGAGGGTGCTTTTGTCTTTACCTTGTTCAGTCGTTCTTCTCGAATGCCTTTTACTTCATGACTTTGGAATTTAAGTAGAGATATTTGTTCTGGGTTATTTCTACGACGCTTACAACGCTCAAAGCAACTAAAACATGTTTTATCTTCTTTTTCATCTGATGTTTCAACGTCAAAATCGTCTTCATATTGTTCTTGAATAATAGGAAGACATCGTAGAAGGCAAAACGACATTGTGCTCAGAATAAACAATAGAAAGATAAAAGTGTAATACAACTCTGGAGGGAAAAGGGCGTGTCCAGTCTTCTGCACCATATATGTGGTACAGTTTTCAGTTAATGTGAGGTTGCTGACAGGGTCTTTGGTGATGTCGATGAATGTATGATTTGCGACACATTTATCATCACCACCAGATCCTTGGATGAGCACAACACAACTTGGAATAACAGAGCTAAGTCCCTCTCCTATGAAATACCAATTGAGATACTTTGACTTGAGACTGGAGATGAAAGGCAGAAAGGTCAGATTAGATGTGCTATCAACAAGCGACATGAAGAACACCAGGGTAAGAAGGGCGGTACTGTGCTCAGAGCCATCCAGAGACCAGATCGAATGGTAGTTCCAGAAGAAAATCAAGATGAAACTTGCCGTTACGCCCACGGCTAGAGTCACGCATATAGCTGGGATTTCAAGATGTCGGTCCTTTGGAGCGAAGTACTGGCATGTGGCGAATATAAGTGGTCCAATAATGGCGGCTTGTGTGACCATTATGAAGTAAGAGCCGATTCTGTAGCCTTCGGGAACGCCTATGCTGGTAAGAAGTGGTGTTTCTACCCAGAGTCCACCGTTTGAGACCCATGTACTAGTTCCAAAGGTCACTACCAACAATGCCGTCAAAGCATCACGAAACATAGATTTTGAGAAAAACATTTTCTTCTTCTCATTCAGCTGCCAAGATAAATTGAAATATAAGTGATCTCACAACTCGGTTTCAACACATGATACCATAAAGAGCTGATCAATGATTAAAATAAATTTCTATTTTCAAAGTTGCAAATTCGAAGCTGCATAAAAATCTGAAAGGAAGCTGTTCGTCCTTTGCTTGGTATAACAGTGGCCCCATGACATATCATGCTCAGGATCTATAAATAAAACAGAAAAGATAGAGAGATAGTGAGAAGAAAAAATCATCAACATTTTCAATCACATCAAAGAAAAATGTTCAGTGTTTTATTATCAGATAGACTGGGTAGACCGATACACCTATATCCAGAGCAGGCGCGGATCCAGGATTTTCCAATAGGGGGGGGGGGGGGGGGGGGGGAGGGGCCGGAAATTCGAAATTCGCGCAGACCGTTATTTAAACTTACCAATACTGACAAGGTCATATTAGAAGCACTGTACTTAGTGTACTGGTACCTACAAACGGGCACAATTATTTTGGAAAGGGGACATGCTCACGTCACATCTCTTGTCCGATATCAACATTCCCCGTTTTCAAGTTATGCTCGCGCGCAATTTTTTTGACATTTCCATCAGTGGGGGCTGAAGCCTCTTGCCCCAATATCATTTCCTGGTTTAATAATTTGGCGAGCGAGCGAAGCGAGTGAGCGGAAATTTGAGCTTATGTATGTTGTGAAAGTGTTAATTGTCACCAAAATATACGAGATAAGATATAACAAATGCATATTGGTAATTTTTACATTTTCGGGGAAAGAGAGGCTGCAACCCCATCCCGCATTAACTGCAGGTGTTTTGAAATCAAATCAGACTCCCCAAAAAAGTATTAACCAAAACGCACGAATCCAGTTTCAAAATTCCAAAAAATATCAGCTTCAGAAGGGGGCACATCACCCCTCAGACTCCCTCTAAAAGTATTAACCGAATCGCACGAATCCAGTTTAAAAAAAAATCAGCTTCAGAGCTAGAGAGGAAACCCCCCCCCCCACACACACACACACACACACACACACGCACACACACACACACCCTGTGCGCGCAAGCGCGAAATTAACGCTGGCGCTAATGCGTAAGCAGGGGCGGCGGAGCTATTTCCAAAGTGGAAAGCATGAACAAAAAAGGGCACCTACAAAGCGAAATCTCAAAGCGAAAATATACATTTTTTTAGACATTGGTATATACCCTTTCATTGTGATTCCATTATCAGGGACGATTTCAATATTTGTTTTTCTTTATATATTATACAAGATATTGCTTAAGCATCACACTTTCGGCTGGGTGTGATTGTCTGAATATTCATTTGCGAGCGAGCAAAGCGAGCGAGAAAAAATGTAAGATCTGTGAGGTCGCAGAGTGAAAAATTACATCTTATAAAGAGGAAAAAACCTGATCATGATGGGGTTATAAGCATCACGGAAGACTGAAAAAACCTTTGTTATTGTATCATCTATAAATGCGAGCGAGCGAGCGAGCTTTAGGGGAAATTACTCTTAGTCGCTTTAAATTAGGTGCAAGACTAATGATGAACAGGTTTGGGGCACGTGCCCCCCCCCCCCCCCGTGGCTACGTGCCTGATGATGAGAGGTTAAGGGGACACTTATCGAAAGAGATAAAGACACTTATTAGAAAAGAAAAGGAGCATGTGTCAAGGTACAAAGAGTAATTATCAAAGGTTCAAACGGGGCACTTCTTACACCTGAAAGGAGGCACTCACCAGAAATGAGATAGGGCACTTATGAGTATGGGAAATGGGCATTTATCGAAGGAAAAGGGGCATCCATCAGAAATTGATTTATCAGAGGTGAAAAGGGGCATTTATAAAAAGGGGATAGGTCCCTTATTAGAAAGGAAAAGGGGCACGATTCAAAATAAAAGGGCAGTTAGCAAAGGTGAAAATGGGCACCCATCATAGATGAAAAGAGTACCTATCAGGAGGGGAAGGGGTACTTTTCAAAGTAAAACGAGCATCTCTCTGAAATGAATAGGGGCAATTATCGGAGGTGAAGAGCGCACTGAAGTGAAAAGAATTAACTTCTCATATATGAAAATGGTCATTTACCAGAGATGAAAAGGGACACTTTTTATTTATGAAGGGCCTCATTTTTCTAAATAGCCCTTATCAGATAGAAATGGGGGCACATGTGTTGATGAAATGTGCGCTTATCCGAGTTAAAAAGGGGAAGGGGCGCTTCTTTACAAAGTAAAAGTGGCCCTTTGGGGGGTACTTGAAAAAGTGGGGCGAAAGTGGGGAAAACATCAAAATGTAAATCTACCATATTAAGACATTGATAGACGTACGCGTAACGCATGTCACACACAGAAAAATGAGAAGAAAAGAAAGAATAATGTTTTTAAAAAAAAGATAGAGGAAAAGGAGAGAGACAGAGAGAGTGAGAGAGAAAGAAAGAAAGAAGAAAGGAAGAACATGAAACTTAACTTTACACTTAGGCCTACATATTATATTTCCGACTGAGTTGGCTCGACATGTGCTTAAAGGTATTACAAAGTTTTGGTATGGGGTCATGAATTTGGTTCAAATTAACATATTGGAAGCACATGCGTTCCTACAATATACATTGATCGTTGTCGAGGTTGAAATCGAGTCTAAAGTTGTGAAATTATAAATAATACACTCTTTATGTTGTATAGCTCCCTCTCAAGGTCAAGATATTAATTTAGCTATGAAGCAATGTTTCTTGACTGAAATCAACCGATTAGCTATTCCCGTTTGGAAATTATATATCCCAACTACATATTCTGAGATTTTCATGGTCGCAGCTACGATTGTACGGCCATATGCGCTATTTGAAATTTATCAAAATTTACCGGGAGCACCGGTAAATTTTTATATTCAATTTTTCTCGAAAACAGAAGTGTTTTAGGGGCTAATTTTTTTAGTGCTTATAATACATCCACAGGGGCATCCAAATATATCAAAATTGTAAAGATTCACTTTAAGTAGTCTGCGGACGAAAGTACAACAATACGAAAACAGAAGTTATATGAAATTGTCTTTAAGAGAGAAAGAGAGGTTATTTCTAAAATGAAATGAAAGGGGTTATGTGACTCTCAAGGAGGAAATTACAATTTCTATCGCTCATGACGACTATTTGGAATTTCCTAAAAAAAAATAAACTCCGCCCCATGCAAGACTCCTGGCAACAGCAAATTATTTACACAATTTCTTGCTGTCTGCTGCCTCGAGATCACTGGAGCGAAGAAAGGTAACATAATAGCAAGAATCCCTATTCAGTGAAGGATTTATCCCTTTTATTATTAAAGACTCCCGGCAAAGGCTCTCCCCCTGCAAAATTGGAGAGAGTTTTATGTAGTTTAAGCTTCTAACAACCACTCCCGTGGACCTTTTATTATTTACACAAAGGTCAAAGTGTATAGCAAGAATCCCTATTCAGTGAAGGATTCATCCTTTTTATGCAGATGCTTCTTCTAGCATTCTTGACCAGAAATGCGTTTCGAACTCAATGATGTGGGCATCATCCCATTGAATGTTGTGTCCAGTGTTACGGGTTTGTTTTGCTACTTGCTGCCTAATCTGAGGGCTCTGTTGTGCTCTGTAAAAAGAGGACACAATAGGGGCAGCGCAATTTAAATATCAAGGGATGTATTAGAGTTTATTTCTAAAATGAAAATGAAAGGGCTATTTGACATTCAAGAGCGATAAAAACTCTAATCCATCCCTTGAAATTTAAATTGCACTGCCCCCATTCAGTGTGCTATTTTCAAAGAGCACAAAAAGGCTTCAGATTGAAGATTCCATCTCATAAAATTGTCTATAAGAGAGAAAGAGAGCCTTATTTCTGAAATGAAAGGGCTATTTGACTTTCACTTTTTTTTTCTTCCTCTTTTTTCCTTCTCAATTTTTTTGCGGCGACAATAGGGGGGGCCGCGGCCGTTTCGGCCCACCCCTGGATCCGCCACTGCAGAGTGATTCATCCTAAACGCTATGGAAACTGAGTGTAATTTAATGTTTCATCTAGATCACTATCGTATAGGTTACCGTCAGGTACTGTCTTATTCTATCACTTAGTATAAGGAATGCTCATCCTGACGCTACGCTAAAGGTGGATTTTGAGACCTGTCCAAATCAATCGCCATACAAATACAGTGCGTCCCAGAAAAAAACGAAACCGAAAATTATCGATGTTTTATCATAACTTAATCACAATTATAATTAATAAATTACACATATTTGTAAAGCTTACATACTCCTCTTTCTTGTGATGCAACTCATAAATTATGATGTGGACGGTATCTGCATTTCAAAGAGAAAATCACATGTCTAGAAAGTTCATTTTCTGCCCTTTCATTATGACATCTCAATCAGGAAAAATGGAATAACAAAGTTCTGTTTGTTTAAAGTAATGCTTGCATTTCCATAATGTGATTAAACCAATTCGTTTTCACTGGCTGCCTGCCGTAGCAAAAAACAGAGTTGACAAAAGACTTGACTCCGTTTCGTTGATGATAAGTCATGCACAAAAAAAGACGAAAGACTTACGTTTGATTACAATATAAAAAACGGTCTGATTTTGAATATTTTGGAATGTCCTAGGCCTATAAGCCAAGATCCACCGAAAAGCAGAATAAAATAAAATACAAAAAAGAATACACATACCATATCAAACTGGCCACAAATTTCCAGATGTTTGATGATAATAACAGAACAAGGTATGATCTTCTCTCTACAAATTATATATCCAAGTTGCATCGTCATAAATGGTAATTTTGCTACACGCCTATCCACCCATGAAGAGTAGAATCCTTAGCATGCATCAGACAAGAATGAGGCTGATAACACTGACTGAATGACTTATGCGATTGGATTCTTTAAGAGATCATATCATTTGGTTGACAAATTAAAGAAGTAAAACAAACAAAGAGAAACAAGCGTGTCAGACCGCACCTCCAATCGAATCCTCAATCAATCCCCGAAGATATAATGACGCATCCATAGTTCATACGCAAGCGAATCTAAACAATGATATGAATGGCTATTACACCATCGTCCGAAATGTTCACATCCATTAAGTGTATATCGATATATTGAATTGGCTTCTCGAACTTGTCGACCGTGAACGTTTGGACTTCTGCAAGGGAGGGGCGGGTTGGTGTTTACAAGTAATAAAGACATTTAGATCTCTGTTTAGCATCTAATTAAACAAAGGCTCAACTTGTAATTATCAGTAACACAGACAATTCGACTCCAAACCGTCCGATTTTGGGCAATCTGGGTTGTAATGTAGTTTCGATGGGGTTTTTAAGAGGTGGTGTCTTGAACGAACGGTAATAAATACAAACTTGTGGCAGATTATAAAGAATGTACAATATTAATATTGAAGCAATGGCCAACCTTGATTCTTTGATGTCTGATGTTCGATGCCGCCAAAGTAAATGGGAGACATTTGGATCTGCGAAATCTAATCAGCATTACGAGTGTATACTTCATTGTAATATTACGTAGTTAAGCACTAAAAAGGGGGTAACCTCGGTAGTCATAAGGACCGATATTCATAAGGACCGCTATTCATAACGTGAGATGGGGGTCGCTATTCATAATACGAGAAGAGGTGACCCTCTTCTCGTATTATGAATAGCGACCCTCTTCTCATATTATGAATAGGGACCCTCATCTCATATTATGAATAGCAGTGAGACCAGGTCATGTCCAACATAGCAACAGTTATTTAAGTCATAGTGGATTTTGTCCATAGTACATATAACAGGTGACTCGGATTAACAGCCCAGCATCCAAGTGTACTTTGATTAAACGAACGAGGTATCAATATCTGAGTGTTGGAACATTCGGGGAGGAACCTATATCAAAAAATAGACGTCTGCCGGTACCCCTCTGCTGCATGTTGCCCCTGGGGCCAGTTAAAAGGGCCCTACATGCAATCGATCAAATTAACGAGGTACCTCTTGAAAAATTCTTTGTAAATAATTGTGTATTAATGTCATCCGTGATTTTTTTATCTGAACAAATTAAAGATATCATTAAAAAAATAAAAATGTTTAGTAATGAAAATAATAATTGTAAAGATGATTATAATATTATAATAATAATGATAATAGTAACAATAATATAATAATGATAATATTAACAATACTATTAAAAAACAATTGGATGTATAAAGTTTCTTTATGGGCTATAGCATATAAATAGTATATTTTAGCATGATAGACATAAAGCCCAGAATTATTAACAAGCTCCTACATTCGAAGGATTTTTTAAATATATTCATTCCAGTGATCTTATGTATTTCAAGTTTTACCAATCGGTGTTTAAAATAATATGGTGTAGCATTCGTGTATATGACATAATTATGACAGCAATGCAGCTACAAAGTAATGCAAAAATCGACATAGAATAAATTATTGTAAACAAATATATTGTATCTCTCCAATCTGGTTTCAAATAATCGTATCTCACCAAAATGCAATGAGGAAGCAACGGTGAGCTTAAATTTTCGTCCAAGAGAGTATGACAGAACTGAGGGGAGGCCTTTTCGGGGGAATAAAGTTAAAGCATACTTTAAACAAATTGTGAAAAATATTTGGACACAATATACGCACAATCGATGATCGCCGTGTAACCATTGAGTCAAAAGCTATCCTGAACAAGTTGAGAACTCTTTTCAAGAGCTGATGAGAGAGCACTTGTATTTTATTCTTTTTTTTTGTGCTGAGCTGGTATTGCATTATCATAAGTTCATAATGTCAGGTTTAGTCTAGACTCCTTTCATAACCTACTTGATAAAATTCAATTGAACTCTGTATCTTGTCAATGATTTAAATGGTACAGCGAGTACGCTTGTTATCTGTGTTAGGCGTAACTTAAATCTTCTTTATATAAATGTTCAACTCACGAACACTACTCTAAAACTTCTTATTGCATTTGTGTCACACTTGCATGCTGGCGCTTGGGCCTAAAAAAAAAGATGTTGTATTGCCCTTTGCGACCGACCCCAGAATCATAAAATCTACGGTCGGCTTTTTAAAAGAGTTTTTAAACCGAATTTTTAGGGGAAAAATGTATTGAAGCATCAACCCAAAGAGGGAGTAAAGAAGAAAAAAAGGAACAAGAAAAAAGCTTTCCGACCGACCCATGTTTTGGCACCTAAAAGGCAATACAACATTTTTTTTTTTGTTAGGCCTTATTATTATATAGTTTACGTCATCTTTACGCGTCTCCTTTGTATACCTGTGCCAAACTAATTTGTACGATTATTAATGGGAAGCCAATGCCCTTGTGTTATGTCATTTGGCGGACGGTTTCTGTTTTTAAAAGAGAAAATCACATTTCAAGAAAATTCGTTTTCTGCCATTTCACTAATCCATCCATTGGAATTTAAAGTGCAATGTCCCTACTGTGTGCTCTTTTTATGGAGCACCTAAAAGCCCTCTTAATCATAAGCCATTTAAAAAACACGCCCTTCATACTGGAAACAACATTCAATGGGTTGATGCCCACATGATTGAGTTTGAAACGCAATTCTGGTCAAGAATGGAAGAATAATCCGTCTGCATAAAAGGATTAACCCTTCACCTGAATTTATTTGTTCACCTTCACCTGAATTAGGTTAAACTTCTTCGCTCCAGTGATCCCGAGGCAGCAGACAGCAAGAAAATGTGTAAATAATATTAGGTCCACGGGAGTGTTTGTTAGAAGCTTAAACTATGATACAACTCATACTCTCTACAATTTTATACAACAAACGGTTGTATTGGGAACCACTTCTATCTTTACGGATAGGGTGCAGTGGAAAAACCTTTGCTTGGAGCCCCAGGAAGTTCTTGAATTTTTTAAATTCAGGAAATTCAAAATATGGGCAAGATTATAACAAGCGGCTGGATGCCAACATTTCCTTAAACATCACAGAGTATTCAGGCGAAGTACTTATCACTTTCAATCAGCACTCCAAATTCTTTGAACTTTCTGCACTACTAAATGTTCAAGCACTTTTGTTACGTTATATTAATAATATACCGAGATACTGGCCTCAGTACACTAATAGTATATATGCATATATGCATACAGTATATGGTCAAAAATGTCGTTTTTGTAGAAATCAAATCAATAACTTAAGGTTGCTATAACTTTTTACTAAAAAGAGATATAAGCCTCTGTTTTGCACAGGATGTTTTCCTTGTCTATGGGCAAATTCCTCCAAAGTTACAAAAAAGGTTCCTTTTCCGATTTTGCTAATTATATGGAAAATATATTTATTTTTTTAATAATTCAATTCTTCGAGAAAAAAAAATCATAAAAAATGATGGGCTTTGCTTAAATTGTCGATGTTAGTTAATTCCAATCCCGTTGAAATTGGTATCATACCGTATCAAAATGTAGATAATTTAATCGTCGTCAAAAGGGCCTCTCTGTTTTGGACGCCGCCTCCGATTAAGGGGTGTTCGCTACAAATTAAAAAAATACACCTCTGAAATATTGTCTTATGATAAAATCTTTCGAATGAACAAGGTGTGCTTAGTTTTTGTGGTAGTGGCAGGCAAGTCCCTCTTTTTTAAATTTGGCCCTCCGCCTATACTAGCTGAAACAAAAGTGATAATTAAACTGTCAATAATTATGTTGGCCAGATCTGTCAATAATATTGCAAACCCGTTCTAGAGGCTAATGTGATTTAAGTGTTCTTAAAAATAAATATTGTCTTTTCATACTGGAAAGTTTGCTTAAAGCAGCAAATATATAGCTTAATAAACTAAAACAAAAGCTAGTCCTGTGTAACGATAATAATAATAATAAAATATAGGATTTATAAGGCGCAAAATCCACTTTAAATCCAAATGCTCAAGGCACGCTAGTGCAAAAAATGAAAATACATAAACATCGATACCGCATCAATACCCACTAAAACCCATAGCCAAATGTATACATAAACATCCATACCTTACCTAATCTGTATTACACAATACATTCCTATCAGTCATTCAATTTATCATACTATGTTTCTTTTATTCTGTTTGTATTAAAACTCAAGTTATTCTAGGACTGTACTTGTCCTGTCATGCCCATGGTTGTCACTAAATGTTTGGTTCGTTCCTGGGTCGTGAGTACTGATCATGTCTTTGTCACCGGCGCCAATAGGGACTTTTAGATTCGCACGAAGACAATGTGGATTGCTACGATCGAATGGACGTCACACGTATCAGTCCACGCAAATCTAAAAGTCCCTATTATTAAGACTCTCACAGCCAACACCGCAAAAGTATCCTTGGCGTTCTTGCTTTCTTTTCTTTAGGAGCCTTGTGGACTACTTGGCTTGAATTCTTCCCTTGTCCCTTTTTATGGCATCAACTGGAAGACACTCATCAGGGAGAGGATCTTCATTTACTGATTAATCATTACGTTAATCAAATAATGTGTATCCCATTCCAAACTCGGCTCCTTCATAACCCTTTCTACCATCCTCCCTATTCTCCTTTGGGACTATACTTAGCACGAGAAGCTTGAAAATTATTTTTCTTCTTCAACTTATAGCAAGCTTATTTTAAGCAAACCATACTAGGACCCGTGTGTGTATGTGTGTGTGTGTGTGTGATTTGCTTTTCTCCCTAAACTCAGGTCCATCTTTAAAGAAGGGTTGAAAATCTTTAATAACGGTCTTTATCATGTTTATGATAAAAGGAATGGTAAAATAGTAACTCTTTCTTAGAATATGAACAGAGTCCATTTTGAATAGAGGGAGTAGAGAAGACGCTTTCTTTATAGAACATGACTTATTTCTATTATGAATAGAGGGAGTGGAAAAGACTGACCATCAAAACGTGGACAACTTCAAGAAGGGCGCTATCATCGTAAAATAGTCTATCAGTAAACGTGTTGAAGTGTCTTCAAAAATCTGCAAAGTTACATGATTACGCTAATTCTTTCATATTTGTCATATGGTAACATTATGGGCAAATACAAGTTCTTCTAAACTTCTAGCTTTAACAACCTCCAAGTTGCTGTGTTTTTATTTAAGTGTATTAAAGGTGATGTACTACCATCATCTGCCACTATGTTCCAAACCAATTCTTTAATTCATAGATATGATATTCGTAATAACAAAACGTTGCATATCTGGAATATTTTTTGTATTTTATTTATTTAATCACGGTTAAAAAGCCTGCTATCAGCTAGAAGCTGCTTTTCAGCAAGGCCGTGAACAACAGTTGAACACAACAAGTAAACGAATACAAAATTATATACAGAAGAAATCATAAAAATTATCATAACAACATAATAAGATGAAAACACACAAAATGAATTAAAAATTACTTGGATAACAGAAACGATGGAGGGGTGTGTTATTTGCTCATATGACAGTTTGCACATATTTGTATGGATTTTAGACGGTAAAACTGCAAAATTTTTGGAAAACCTTACTGGAACATTCAACTTAGCAGTCAATTGCTCTGCAACGCGGTGCCCTTGGATCCCGGTATTTTGGGAAACTTTTGCATCAGGGAATGATAGTTTTGAAATCACGCACCCGATTGATTGGGGATTCAGCCTAGTCCCAAGTATGGTTGGCCTGTGTTGCTAACATCTGAACTCTACGATTGAACCAACAGCGAATGTCTTTAGGGAAGGTAAAGTCATAATGTATGCAGATGACACCACTTTGTATGTCACTGGAAATTCGATCAGTGAATTGGAAAATAAATTGCAACACGAAATGAATGCAATAGGTACATGGATAAGCAACAACAGGTTGCATTTAAATACAGGTAAAACAAAGTTTATGATTATAGGGAGTAAACAAAAACTTAGTACCTGTAGTAATGACAGCATCCGCATCACTTACGATGGGGTTGAAATCAATCAATGTGCAAGTTTTAAATGTCTCGGGATAATAATAGATAAACATTTATTATGGCATAAACAAGTTGATTCTGTATGTAAAAAAATATTTGCCGGTCTTGCTATGTTAAAAAGAATTCGACCTTTTGTAGAAAATGATACTCTAAAATTATTATATACATGCCTCATTCAATCACAGATGGATTACTGCTGTGAGATATGGGGAGATCGTTTTAATATACATGTAGATCGAATTACTAAACTACAAAAGAGGGCAGCCCGTCTGATCCTTCGGTGTAATATTTATAGCTCATCTAAGGAAATGTTCTCAAGTCTGAACTAGATACCTTTCAGATATCGAATAATTTATTTCCGTTATATATTTGTTTATAAATGCTGTCAAGGCCTCTCTCCTGATTACTACTCAAATTATTTCCAAGAGTTAAGTAGAAAACATGATAAAAATACGAGGCAAGCCGCCAGACACGATCTTGTCGTTCCCAAATGCCGCACTGAGTACTGCAAACACTCTTTATATTACCTATGTCCAAATTTGTGGAATAATTTGCCGGTTATTATACGGGAGTTGCCCTCTTTGGTATCTTTCAAATTTAATCTTAAACAATATCTGAAGTCATTGGACGTATAAGGGATTCTATGGCACCTAGTTACTCACCAATAGTCTGTTTCATATTTGTTTAAATATCTTTATTTTCTGTTACTCGGTATTGTACTTTAAATATTTGATTATTCTATATTGCAAACATTCACCTTGATATATTTCAATGTTTTTACATTCTCTTTTTAAACTATTTACTTGGCATTATTGTGTATGTATTTTGAATGATTTTATTTAAACATATTGTGTTGCATTCCTGTATGTATGTTTTTAGGGGCCCCATGGGAGACCAACTGATGTTGAATGGGCTACCCCGTACGAATAAATAATTTATAAAAATAATTTATTTATGAGAGGGATATAAGACGTGCGAATGTTCCCAGGCTATTTTCTAATCGGATGTTTGCCGGTAGGTTATTGAAAAGTTTTGAGGCTGAATAGATAGGGCTCTTTCTTCTCCGCCTTGGTTCTAAGTATATCTGTATAAAGCGCTTAGAGACATTTGTATTAAGCGCTACATAAAAGCGGAATATATATTAAGATAATTGCAGCGAAAAGATAAGGTTCCTCCTATTCGCCAGAGATAAAAGACTGTCAAACTAAAAAACTAAAATTGAAGCTGTACCTGAATCAAAGCGAAGAACAGACGTAAAACAGGTCTTTCTGGTAGTCGATCAGCAGTTCAAAATACATAATACTGTTCAGTTGCAACTATCGTTATAATGTTCCCTGCATCATCTCTGAAGCGCCATTATATGGTTGTCCACTCCTTCTCACAAAAGCTAAACGTGAAGCATTATACGTAAAGAATTCCTTAAACGCACAACCTTTACTGATAGGTTCCAAGTTATGAATGAACATTTAATGCTTATACATTATGATTATACATTCATCCAGAATAAAGAGGTAGTAGGGGCCTCAGCTCCTTGATTAGCCTAGCCATGCGTATACCAAACATATACGGAGTCAATTCTTATTGGTATTTACACACAAAATCAGTGTGTGTGCGTGCAGGGCATTATGTGTGCGTGGGAGGGGTTGATATAGTGGAAATAATATGCTTTTTTTTCTCTTATTTTTGTTTTATTTGGGGGGCGACAGAGGGGTAGTTTAAACACTATATTATAGAAACAAAACAAGGAAGGCATAATTTTGCTGTTATTTCTTATAGCGACAGCGAAAATATACATATTTTAAAAATAATAAGAGAAAGAGAGATGGGGGAGGGGGTAGAAAATAGCGATTTAAAAAGGGAAGGAAAGAAATAGATAAAGAGAAAGAAAATGAAGGAAGAGAGAGAGAGAGAGAAGAAGAGGGAAAGAAAGAAGGGATGCGCCCAAAACAAAGGAGAGAGAGGGGGACAAGGATATATATTAGAGAGAGAGAGAGAGAGAGAGAGAGAGAGAGAAAGAGAGAGAGAGAGAGAAAAGGGAGAGACATGATACAGAGTGAGAGTGAGAGAGAGAGAGAGAGAGACAGGCAGAAGGAGAGAAAGAGAAAGGAGAGGGGAGAAGTTAGTTAGTGTGAGTTATTACTGGTATACGACTCAGTAACTCGGTATAGAGTTTACAAATTGGGGGACAGGGAGGGGGATTGTATTTGGACGATGATGTGTGAAAATGCCAGGCAGAAAAAATTGAAAATTATTATATTTTGTAATAATGTTTGAAGGAATGTAATGTAAAAGGCAATTGATTGATTTAGATGATAAATAACAATATTCACAGTCTTATATAAAGACTCGACCTGTAGAGTTTTTTGGTCCTTGGGCGTCTTATATAGCCAATAGGCATTTTGCTCGCCAGCCACTGAATTCTCCAACATAAACAGTTTAACTTTTATAAATCCAATTTATCCAAATCTATATATTTTAAAAAAACAAAAAATTATTGGGAAAAAAAACCGAAGAGAAGAGGCGTAAATATTCACTTCTGAATGACAAACGCCTATAAACCAAAACAACAACAACAACAAATTTGATTAGTTGCTTTAAATTGGTAAGGTTTTCACTCAATATAGATGAAACAGAAGTGACGTATAATGATTTGTTTTTAAATCAAATTAACTACCATAAGCTTTAGATATTTTTCACTGGCACACAATTCAATTAAAATGAAATTTTAGAATCAGCCAATATTGCCTTATGGTTATGCGCAATCACTTCCATCGAATTATCCTTTTCCAACTAGCTCCATAAGGATTGGCATACCACAAAGTGTTAATTATTTCGTTCTCTATCAGATATGAAGGTAGTTGATTTTTGTTCGCATAAAATGGCGGAATAATGAGAAATAACATCAAATTCTCAATTACAGAGAGTAACATATTGTACATATCTTGGCGTGATAATTGATAGTTTTCTAACATAGACTCCCCATATTGATAATGTTAGGAAAAAGGTTTTAAAAACATTCTACTCTTTAAAGCGCATCAGATTTTATGTATCGAGAAGTACTGCTCTCCTTTTGTATAATTCGTTAATCCAACCAATCTTTGACTATTGTTGTACAGTCTGGAGAAATGGCAATGGAAGCCAGCTAAATCGTCTCCAAATTTGACAGAATAGAGCGTTAAGGTCCGTTTTAGAGGTAAATAATCGTTTCAATAGAGCCACTTTGTATAACATGCTAAATGTCGATCAACTCGACAAAAGATGGAATAAGCAGTCAATTTTACTTGTATTCAAATTAGTTAATAACATAGCCCCACCCTAACTATGCTCACGGATCCATCTTTAATCACACAACTACCTGTTACGTAATATCGATTGCCAAATTCAACTGCCACGACCACATACACATTACCTCAGAAAGAGCCCTCTCTACTCAGCCTCAAAACTTTTCAATAACCTACCGGCAAACATCCGATTAGAAAATAGCCTGGGAACATTCGCACGTCTTATATCCCTCTCTTAAATAATACACCCCTCCATGTTTCTGTTATCCAAGTACTGTTTAATTCATTTTGTTTGTTTTCATCTTATTATGTTGTTATGATAATTTGTATGATTTCTTTTGTATATCATTTTGTATTCGTTTACTTGTTGTGTTCAATTGTTGTTCACGGCCTTGCTGAAAAGCAGCTTCTTTTAACCGTGATTAAATAAATAGAATACAAAAAAATACCTTCAAAAAGGGCGCTCCACCGAAGATTATTATAATTTATAACATCAATGCACATAAATGACGACTAATGCAATGTTCAACAACTTCACTAAACCATGGTATACTCATATATTGATTTTTCATGTTTCCTCTTTGTGATTTCACTTCCAGGATATTTTGAAACAATTATATTTTTGAATATATTGAGAAACTTCCACCGAATTTTTCAGGAGGTATCTTATCCCCGGGATTTTTTTCTCCAATGGAGGTCTAAATAAAATATTGAGTAAGAGAAGAGGGACCATTACGGTTACAGTGATTTAGTTTGCTCTACTCTTCCCCGGCAGCCAACTGATACACTCAGAGGACCTCCAGGAAGATTGTGCATTTATAGTTTGACCTTCTCTTAATGTTTGTTTACTTATATTTACATTGTTATATTTTTGTGAATTACCGAATGAATAATAAATAATAAATAAATAAAAGTGTCATGATTAGGAAGTTCTATATAATGTAAGTGATCATTCGCCATATGACAAAAAGAAAAACACTAAAAATTACAAAAAGTTCACCAGTGATTGTTTGGTGTTTTGTTGTTCTCTATTTGAAACGGCGCCCAATCCGACTTGCGCACATTATTATACACCTAGCAACAAAAAAGAACTTTTTTTCTTCAATAAATATTTAATCTAAACTAATCTTTCATACATAAAAGTAAACTGAATTAGTTTCATTTAAAGAGATATGCATCATACCATTCATGCATGAGTGAGCTTCGCCATTTACCAATAAATGAGACTCTGAAAGAAAGTTGGAAAAGTGGGCCATCTGGCCATTTAAATGTTGGTGAGCATTAGAGGTATATTAGGGCTCGTCTGCGTTCATGGGTGGGGGGGGGGGGGTGAGGAGAGGCATCTTGACCCCCACCTCACCGTCGGTTATAACTTGATATTGATTTTCTTCTGCATTCATGTAAGTACACAGTTTTTTTATAACAATAATAATATAAAGTACAATAAGTATTTTTCTGACAATGAATCGTAAATAAGCAAATATATATAAAGATCGTTATTTTCACAAAAACGAAATGATCAAATGTCATAAATACTAAATTTACTCAAACATTATAAAACATTATATAATTAATTTCGGAAGAAGGACTGTCATTGTAAGCAGATTGCTTGATAATACGACAGCCCAAGACAAAACTCAAGAAATATAGATTAACAAATTTATTAAGTAGAACGGGTACGTAATTAAAAACACAAATTTTAATGATGGTGATATTGACAATGCAGATATGAGGATGATGATAAGGATGATGAGGATGATGATAATGATTCCAATGAAAGAATTGATGGCATTATGATAAAGACGGAAGAGTTTACACAGAGATTTTACCTTGAATATTTTGATAATAACATCGTTTTAACTTTGGCCTTAAATGAGTAGAGGGAGCAACAGGATTTAATAGATTCTGGGAGAGAGTTCCATAGGTCAGGACCATGGTGTCTTATGGATCTATGGGCGATAAGTATTTTCGGGTTTACAAGATGAACATTTGAGGAATCACGAGTAGGGTAAGAGTAAATGGCTTTATAATAAGACATCGCCGCCCAAATGTCTTTCAATTTTATTTACAACTTAAATAATTCATTGTTGTCTTTAACCCAGGATTGATAATGTTGTACCCCTTTTCAGTCATGAAACGATTGTGACAATACGTATTATCCTTCATAGGTATAATTTATATCTTCTCAGAACTTTATTGATCGATAAAGTTTTGAGAAGATTTGAAATTTATCTATCAAGAATAAATCAAATTGTCACAAAGATTTAGTGAAAAAAGGGTAGGACACATTTTCCAACTTAACCGAAAAAATATCGTGTATAGCTAGGTTGCGGTATATGCATAAACAATTACTTCATGAATTACATTATACACCGCTCCGTAAAGATTGGTAAACCAAATACCAACATTCCCTTTTTTGGTTGTTCATTGTCAGACTTGATGGTAGCTATCATTTTTTGTGCATAAAAGGGTGCAATCATGACACGTGAATGTATCTGTCTATTATCCATTAATCAATCACCGTCAATGCATTTTCATTTTTCGCACGAGATATGTTTGCTTGTACCCTGCGGTAATGCTAATAAGTTGCATTTTCTATTATAATAATATATTCTGGTATGCGACAGTGTCTTACATTGTGTATATATATCTTCATCATGCAATAGAGAGGACTTTTTAGTTTTTTCTTGCTTGCAAGAATGTTTTCTTAAAAAACAAGCCCTATATATACTCCAGCTGAAATATCTCATTGATCACTGCGTATATATAACCTCATTCAGACCACTTTGTGATGAAAATATGATTAAATTTGTCAGGGACCTGTAATTTTGAAGTATTTGGGTCGAGAAGGACTGCTTTAAGGAGGAACATGAACATTCAATTTACACATACAGTTTACTTTACAGATGAGCTGGCTCGACATGTGCCTACGAAGACTGCCGACGAAAGTACAACAGTTTGAGAAGAAACAAAAATCTATAAAATTGTCTTTAAGAGAGAATGAGAGGTGATTTCTAAAATCGAAAATTCGAATTCGAAAATGATACGGGCTACGTGACTTTCAAGGAGGAAATTACAATTTCTATCACTCATGACGACCATTATGAATTTTCTTGATTGTTAACAATTCAAGAAATTCAAGGTGCTCCGCCCTCCAGAACTGGCAAAGGCTCTGCCCCTAGACCCCAAAGATAGAAGTGGTTCCCAAGAAAACCTTTTGTTGTACAATATTGTCTTTAGGAGATAGTGTTTGTTTCGTGTAGTTTAAAGGAAACCTCACCCCCACAAAATAAGAGTTGGTATTCTGAAAAATGAGATGCATTCCTGGCCTTTGATGTACAATCATTATATTCCTTACGAAAATATACAAGAGAAACGTAAATGAAGATTTTATTGACATAATGTGATGTATCATGCATCAATATTTAGTTGGAAAGACTTTTTTAATCAATAACAAAACCTTTACTTTTCAATGAGGAAAATCATAGATGAAAAGATTATCTTTTTATTTGGTGAAAAATATATATCAGCGGAACAATTGTAACAGATTCATTGAAACATTTATAACATAGCAGTTGACAAATCTATTTCATTTCTTCTTCTTCTTCCAAAAAAGTGCTGCTTCAAGGCCTTGAAGATTGCGCACTGTGTGTGCCTGTGAGGAGCCTGTGTGAGCCTGCCGGCCAGGATCATTGTGCATATATGTACAGGGTGCGAGTAAAAACTTTTAATCCCGTGAGGGCAGTTAGGGTTGCTTCTTTCCCAGTGTGGACTTAAATACCTCAAGGGAGGGTGAGCAGGCTGGATCTACTGGAAGGTTGTTCCAGTCCTTGGTAGTTATGGGAAAGGAGGAGCTGATGTAAGCTTGGCTGAGAAACCTTCAGCCCAGAAGAGCACCAACTTATTTATGCAATTTCCGTTCTGGCAATTGTAGAACAAATGAGAATAGCAGATGGATGAAATGCTTCATCACCACTCTCTCAGATGGGAAGGATCGAAGCATCTATACATTAGAATACATTTACTTTATAAACAACTTCACATAGTACGTCACGTTACAGAAAATGGCGATGCCCATGACGTGCTGAGAAATTGTACATTTATCTTGCTTTATATGCCTCTCTGGTACGCTTTGGTAGGGAATCTTGAAGATTAATGGGCAATAATTTAATTAATCTCTTTAGTAAATGTATTTCTTGGGGTAATTTTTCCAGCTACTATACCATCAACCTTAACATTTAGTAGACAAGCTTTCATCCTCTCCATTAGACTTTTGATTTATTCACACAATTTCTTGCTGTACGCTGCGTTGAGTTCACTAGAGCTGTAGTATAGGTGACAATAGGCAGGGGCGGATCCAGCCGGCGGCAAGAGGGGGGGGGGGGGGGGGGGGGGGGCAAATCTTGATAAGATATTTAGCGGCAAATCAGCCAGCCGGCGAACGGCGAATGAGCGGAGTGGGGAGGGGGGGGGGGGGGTGGATAAGAGCACATATATTTGTTTTTTTGGGGGTCCAGTTTTAGGGGAGCATTTTTGCGGCCGGTGAATTTTAAAGCGGGGGGGGGGGGGGGGATGCTGGAGAGGAGGACCACTAAATTTTTTTTTCGGGGGGGGGGGGGGTGAAGCAGCGTTTTAGCATGACTTTCTTTTTAACTCTCACTTTCACCTATCCCAGATAACACTAAGTTTTTTTTGCTGCTTTATATGTAGTTGATAATGCATGATTAAAATAAATAGAGAGAGAGAGAGGGGGAGAACCACCATTATTATGCAATGGTTCAGGGTTTGTGTAATGTACATTTGAAACCATTTCTTAGCGTCTCAACCCTTAAAAAATAGCGAAACTATTTTTGAGGAACTAAATAAAGAATAATAACTTCATATTGGCTCATACTATTACTGATACGGGCTGAGGACAATGTGGTTTTTGTATAGAGTTATTCCATAATGACATTCTGATAATCAACATTTTGTTCTGTTATCATATACGCATAATACAACTGATCTTTATGATTTCTTAACGTGACATAGCTTCTTCTCCCCCTGCAAACAAAAAAGAAAACAAGGTTATTTAATAAAAGGATCATCGTGATTGCGACAAAATGATCATCGTGATTCAAATTGATGCAAGCATTTTTTTGAATAAGCAATGCTTTTCACCGTAATCTTCTTTTTAAAAACGACTTTTACAAATCTCAGCCATGCAATTCTGTCACTGTGTTGTAAGATCACTTTCAGATTAGGAGAAGGGTATTCTTTAATGAGTATTTTAAATTGAATGGAACGTCTCAATTCAGTAAGCATGGCTGAGATTTGTAAAAGTTGTTTTACAAAGAAGATTCTGGTGAATAGCAGTGTTTATTCAAACAAATTGAATCACAATCATTATTTGTCGCTTAATCCCTTTTAACGACCTTGTTTTCTTTGTCGTTTGCAAGGGGAGAACATATGTCACGCTAAAGACATCATAAAGAGCAGTGTTTTATGCGTATAATATACACAGGCCCCGCGGAACGTTTATCAAAGTGGTAGGCTAAAGTATTTACGATCAGGTAGAGCGTGAATTGGTGTGGGGGTTCAGGGGGCGGAGCCCCCGGAAGCTCAGGGTTATAGCCATTTAATTACTGTCAGAGAAGCACAAATATTTTGATGCCGCATTTGTGTCACTGGCAGGTCAGGGGGGGGGGGGTTTTATTTTAAAGGTAACATTTACGTTACTATCCTATTTTTTTACCAGTTTGGGAGGCTAGTGGGGGGGGGGGCGGTAGAATCGGCCCGTGGATCCGCGCCTGACAATAGGGACTTTTAGATTTGCACGTCGACATAGTGGACTGCTACGTGTGATGTCATTTAGATTTGCACGTCCTTAAAATGACGTCACACGTAGCAGTCCACTAGGTCGACGTGCAAATCTAAAAGTCCCTAAAGCAGGGCTCCCACTTAGCCGAGTAAGAGCCTCGAGTTGTGGCGAGCTGGCGCAGGCTTATGGCTAGCCGTTTTATCATGAAAACATATTTCTTGATATCAAGAATTCAATTCTTGATATCACGAATTCGATTCTTGATATCAAGAATTACCATTGCTTTGCAACGTAAAATTATTTCTTGATATCAAGAAATATGTTTGAATGATAAAACGGCTAGCCATAAGCTTGCGCCAGCTCGCCAC
The DNA here is from genome assembly GCA_035222895.1 of Strongylocentrotus droebachiensis. Classification (NCBI taxonomy): domain Eukaryota; kingdom Metazoa; phylum Echinodermata; class Echinoidea; order Camarodonta; family Strongylocentrotidae; genus Strongylocentrotus; species Strongylocentrotus droebachiensis. Next base: position 24,431 of record JAVYIG010014065.1, read on the forward strand.
AACTCGAGCCTCCAACTCGGCTAAGTGGGAGCCCTGCTTAATATTATAGCCAGAGTCTCTATTCAGTGAAGGATCACGACAAGTAAAGATAACGCTCTCTATTCGTCACGAATTAAGCGCAACGCGAAAATCACCTCGAAAATCACGCTCAGTTCAGCCCACACAAATTTTAGTCGAGTTCGAGAAGGAGATGCTGAATAAATCTTCACTGTAATTAAGCCCCGTTATCAAAATGCGCTGAGGTTTGACTCTTTGGAAGGGCTCTTTTGTGGTCTTTTATAAGAGAACATTTCAAAAGAGCACAAAAGAACGCTCACTGATTTATTGAGCGTTCCATCTCAGTGAACAGTTAGCAGAAGACGCCCTTAACACTTAACCTAAATTCGATGGGAGTCACTTTGAAAGGTACTGCAAGAAAGGTTCAAAGAAACCGTCTGGATATAAAGGATTTATCCTTCACTGAATGGGGACTCTGGCTATTCATTAGGGACTTTTAGATTCGCACGAAGACAATAGGTCTATGCTACGATCGACGTCCTTTTAATCCACTGCCTTGAAATGACGTCACGCGTATCAGTCCACGCAAATCTAAAAGTCCCTATTGTCGCCTATAGCTAAGCGGGCCCGTTCCTAGAAACCGTCATAAGTCTAACTTCTTGACTAAATCAGCGTTAGTGAGCAACTTGTCCGCTACGTGTTTCACGAAGCCCTCTTTGCCAAGATCAACGACAACATCCTGACTAAGATAGTTATGACGCCTCTGACACCGTCATATCTCTGTCGTAACTTTTTAGTCGATGGGTAGCGCCATCACATGTCATGTATTGGGTAGACTATGGCTGGCAAAAATGGACAAGAAATCCTCCGGCTATGATCTTACTACACAAACAGGGTTATTGTTTTTTATATTTGAAAATCTTTTAAAAATATGCCATGGTTATATCTAAGGCTTTTCCCATTTATCTGAACTGATTATATGTGTTTATTTCCACATTGTACAATCCTCGATATGGGTAATCTGCCACGACAGGCAACCCATAGTTAAAAGTGTTTTCTCTAGTTTTCAGACCCATATTGCTTTCGAGATCAATTCTATCTTCAAAATGTGTAAAATAAATACTTTAAAACAAGAGTTTTAACGTTTGGAATGTCAAAGTTTTGTCATTTGAATATTGTACTGACGCCTAAAACAATGGACAAAACTTTAAAAACATTGTATTTTTATTAAGAAGAATATAAAGGTGTATTTCTATAAACTATCAAATGAAAATATCCGGGGGGGGGGGGGGTATCCATCTCAAGAACAAAACTGATTCACCGGTCAAGTAATGATATACTCGCAATTATATTTTACAAGTACTTCTATTGTATAATCTACACAAATTTGGAAGTATATTGCATCTCTTATTTCTTGGTATCATTTTCAATCTTTTGTATTACTAATTCATTTAAATAAATTGCATTTTCCCTAATGTTACTTTTGTAATAATCCGGTGGTATTGCGACTAAGGCTAAGTCTCGGCTCCTCTTCTCGCCGATAGTATCGATCTCACGAGATAATAGCTAGTAAGCTCTTCGTGAAACGGTTTAGGAAGATCAGAGACATCTCCGTAGTTGGCGGATAAAGTTATGACTGTCTTGTCGTTGGTTTCACTGGAGCGCTATAGATCGAGCGCTCCAGTGATCATGAGGCAGCAGAAAGAAAATATGAATCACGTGGCTTTAAGAGAGTCCACATGTGTAGACACAAGCTTGCATATGTACTTCATTTTAAGACAGGCGCGGATCCAGGGGGCGAGCGGGCCTTGCCCCCCCCCCCCGCAAAGAGAGAGAGAGAGAGAGAGAGTAATGATTATTATAAATTACAGCCCCGGCATAGCACCTAAAGAGCTCTCGAATTAGCTGCTGAGATGTGTGAGATCACAGCAGGGGCGTAAATCTGTACCGAGGAGTTGGGGGGGGGGGGGGGGGGTGATCGGCGATAGCCATCACATACTAGCACGAGCACACGCCCACACTAATTTACGCAAGCGCGCGCACAAACACACAACACACACACACACACACGCACACACCCACACACATGTACATAAATTTATACATGCATACATACATGCACGCACATGCCAAATTTGACAACCATAAGGTAACGGAATTGGACATATTTCGAAATACTGACAGCTGCAAACTGTAGTGTTTTATTATAATAAACTCCGAAATAAGACGACACACTTTCAAGTAGTAACATAAAGATTGAGTATTTCGTCAGGATAAGATGCGAACTCTTTATTTTGAGTCCCATCACTTAGAAAATGATGTATAATGGTCAGGGGCGTCGCTAGACCTTTTTTAGTGGGGGGGGGGGGAGGGGTGTAGAGGCCAACGATTACCGACAAAACTAGCCCCCAATTAACGACAAAATTAAATGTCCCAATATTTACAAATTTAACACTATATACCCGGGGCCGAAGGCTAAATTGTTTTTCCTACGGACTATTTATTGTACTTGCGTATGCGCAAATGGTCATTTTCCTCGACGACATAAATATACGAATTATTTCGTAAACTTAGTCAGCATCATAGCTATATATCTTAATGCAAGCGCGGAGCTAGGATCTTATTTTAGGGAGGGGCGGTAGTAAGCAGGCGAATCACCCAAAGAGCGCGCGAAGCGCGCTCATTAGGGGGTGTGGGTGATAGGCCTACCGCGCGAAGCTTAGACGTTTTCTTAAATTATTAGGAAAAGAAGACGATTTATTGTACCGTTCTCGACTGTTAACCCTTGTCTGAATGAATTCCCCCCCCCCCCCTCCCGCGCGGAAGTTTTGACGTTTCATCAAATTATTAGAGAAAGTAGACAATTCGTTGAACCGTGCTCGACTCTTAATCCTTGTATGAATTCAATTTCTCCCTCTCTCTCCCGCGCAAAGCGCGGAAGCTTTGACATTTCATTAAATTTTTAGAGAAAGTAGACGATTTATTAAACCGTGCTCGACTCTTAATCTTTGTCTGAATTCGGTTTATACCCCTACCGCGCAAAGCGCGGAAGTTTTGACGTTTCATTAAATTATTAGAGAAAGCAGACGATTGGGTGTACTGTTCGCGACTCTTAATTATCGTCTGAATTCAGTTTCCCCTTCCCGCGCGAAGCGCGAAAATCTTAGACGTTTGATTTAATTATTATAGAAAGAAGACGATTCGTTGAACCAATTTCAACTCTTATTAAGCCCTATTTATCTGAATTCAGTTTTCCCCTCTCGCGCGAGAAAGTAGACAATTCGTTGAACCGTGCTCGACTCTTAATCCCTGTATGAATTCAGTTTCTCCCTCTCTCTCCCGCGCGAAGCGCGGAAGCTTTGACATTTCATTACATTTTTAGAGAAAGTAGACGATTTATTAAACCGTGCTCGACTCTTAATCTTTAAATCTCTTAATTCGGTTTACCCCTCCCGCGCAAAGCGCGGAAGTTTTGACGTTTCCTTAAATTATTAGAGAAAGCAGACGATTGGGTGTACTGTTCTCGAATTCAGTTTCCCCCTTCACGCGCAAAGCGCGAAAAGCTTAGACGTTTGATTTAAATATTATAGAAAGAAGACGATTCGTTGCACCGTTTTCGACTCTTATTAAGCTCTATTTATCTGAATTCAATTCAATTCATTCAATATAAACAACAAATTAATTAATTCATAGACCTACACAACCATCACATGCATTGCAGCCCTTAAATATCACACCCTCGTCCCTTAAGTTTTAGGTGTGAACAAAATGACAACCACCGAGTAGGACTTGGGCAATGCAACAGTTACCGTATTATTTATCACTCTCAATCAGATGCTTTCACAGTTTTCACACCTCTTAAATAATGTTTCGGGAATTCATATAATGATACATGTACTGTGTTTATTAATTAAATCTAATGAATTCTTTAATTTTCTCAGTCAAATCCTTTCTCAAATATAAAAATAATAAGAATGTGTACAGGCTTACCTTAAGAGACAAATGGCCACTGTAAGTCTTGAACACGCCAGGTCTGGAACTTCAGTCTTCATCTACCCTCCCCCCCCCCCCCCCCCCCCCCCCCACACCCCGCTCATTCCGGGGTCCGAGGGACCTCATGCGCGTTCCTAAAATCTCCAGGAAAGGGGTACTTTTTCGCGCGACAAAATCCGGCCCGAGAATTGTAAAAAAAGGGGGTGTATTTGACTTTTCACCCGGAGATTTCTTTAAAAAGGGGGTGTTTTTTTGGGGGGTGGCGGGCATCTACTGTACATGATTGCACTTTTTAAGCGCTCGTGCGCTGGCGCACTTTACGTCTGGGCTATAATAATACCTTGCAAAATAACGATTTCTGAAGTTTAAGAAGTGCTTGTTCGCGCACGTCGCGCAACTACTATTAATGATCGTGACATACTGTATACGTGTAGGCTATACAGTTATAAATACATACAAAAATAACTCATTTCTCATGCATTATGCTGAAATTGAAACAATCACTTTTTTTTTCTTCTTCTTCTTCCTTTTTTTCTCTCTTTTTTTTTTGTAATCTCAGGGGGGGGGTATTTGTACAGGCCACCCCCCTTCCTTCAAGCGAGGGGGGATGCATCCCCCCACCCCCCCGGGATTTACGCCCCTGGATCACAGTATGGACATGATTTGGACCCTACGCTACGCCAATTAGTGACCTGCCAGTGTCACAATTAAGGTATCAAAATATGCTCATCTGATCGTAATTTATTGTCTAATCCAATGTGGAACTTTTTCTAATTCACAATTCAAAACATTATTTAGTGATTCAAAAGTTTCGTATGAACTAATGGTATGCATGCAGTACAGTCTGCAGCAAAGTCTTCGAAAAATAATTATTTCCTGTGTTAATTACGTTCATTGGCCGTATTCTGCACTTTTCGGGATAAAATTCCGGAAAATAAAATAAAAGACTAGTATTTGATACAACTAGAACAACACGTTTTAAGCACGCCCGCGAGCTAATTTTTTTTCCGTACTCGAGAGAGCAAAAATCCCATAGGGTTAGGGTTAGGGTTAGGGTTAGGGTTAGTATTTGCCCTCTCGAGTACGGAAAAAAAATTCGCCGCCCGCGAGCGCGAAACATCAAACAAAAAATTCTGTTTTTATTTGTCTAAGGACAGCTACCATAGGATTGAAAAAGTGACCCAACAACAGGAGGTTCGCACGAAAGGTTCACCAGCAGGAGGAAAAAATGACTAGATCTACGTTATTTACACTAATTACCACCGTTATACTATTCTCAACTCATATTCATACAATTTCTGCTTTATTTGATGGGCCTCCAGTGGTATTAAGTAAGCTTGATAATTAATTCATAATTCTTATTCATGTACTACTAGTACTTGCAGTGACGGTTACTTCTCAGTCACTCGCGTCTCGTGACTTGGCCGTGAGTCTTGCGCGTCGGCAGCGTAGCCGTAGCACTAGGTCTAGGTCGTGTAGTCGTGATCATGTTCAAGTTTGTATTGCTAATTTCCATGCCTTGGCTTGATCAAGTTGATGCCAACTGCGAATAAAAATCAATAAATCAATCAAAATAGATATGGGGGCGTAGGCATACATTACCATGATTTAATACATGATGTAGGTTTAACAAAATTGCATTAGATCTACAATACAAATGAATGAGAAGTGGCTTATTTCATGAGAATGCCTTTTTTGTTGTACCAAAATTAAGTGAGTTGTATTTGTGTACACATACACATTGACTTGGTGTTGATGACCAGGGCTGCGTCTCACGAAACCGTCATAAGTACAAGTTGAGCAACAATGAAACGCGTGTATTAAGTTTAACACACATTTCAATGGGATGTCGCTCAACTTGTACTTATGATGGTTTTGTGAGATGCAGCCCAGGCCCAGGCCCAGACTATTTAAAGCCCCATTGTACAGTCTACTACTTATAGCTACTTGCCCCCTCTATCTAGCAAACGATGCCTAACCGGTGACCATTAGTCCCCCATGATTCTATTTTTCTTACGGTATGTTAAGTGAGAGCTGATTTGATGAGATAACTACCTGTCAGTGACCTTGCAGGGAGGTCAAATCCCTCCTGAAAACTAGTACAGATGGGCTACAAAAAATGAAGGGCATCTCATAAATTAGGCATTGATGCATTTTCACACCAGGGGCATTGGCTTAATTGATTGCATTGAATTAAATAAACTGCAGAGAAAAATTATATTTTTAATTGTGGTAATGGCGAGTTGGAGAAAATGGGTATCAGTCATAGTCTTAGATTCATGCAGCATACATTTTTGTAGGTCTTTCCTCTGCATGTTATTCAACGGAATCCCATTCTAGACACCCAATAGCTGCGATGGTGGTATACAAGTACACTAGCTCTGTTAAATTGGTCTCTGGAATTGGTCATTGAGTGTGTACACACTTCGATCGACTTGCAACAAATAACCAATTGAATGGATGCTCTGGAGGGGGGGGGGGGGTGCTATGTGTTGTTCGTTGCACAAAATGAAGATTTTATTTGAATTAAAATTTTGTTCTAATCTCCTTTTTTATCTCTTCAATCTGCAGCAATTTTTCTTTTTTTATTTATTTATTGATTGTTTTTTCCTTGTTTTTCATAGAATATTTGTATATTATGACACATCCGTCCTCAAGAGTTTGTTGGGAACTAAATCGTATTCTTTATTGTCTTAATCATTTTAAATCTCTATATTTGCTACAGTTCCTGGTGATGGTGGTTGTCAGTTGCAGGCAACTTTGAACAGGACAGCTACTCTTCATCCATACATCTGCCAAAAAACAAGTGGCCTTTTCACCTTATGGCTCAATCTTGATGAGTTTGTGCCCTACTACTTTGACTGTTTCATTGATAATATGAAGTAAGAAATCCATTTGTTGATTATTATGTGTTGGTATGTTTATTCATCTGTTGATAGTGTATATGCGGTTTGTGTAATATTGCCTTGACTTCCATTCCAGTATAGCTTCCTAAGTGAGCTGCTTAAGAGATTACCCAACCAAGTACCAAGTGCTATTGATTAGTTGATATGAGACTGCATAATTTGATAGCTACTTTATTTTCCTTATTAATGACTTAACTTACTTTGTTTATTTCTTGGTACTATTTTAATGTTCGTTGTATGTTATGATGTTCAGAAACTGCTACACTTGTATAAAGTGCTTTTCAAACATTGTCTTCTTTGAAGTCATCCATGAACACCTGTTTATGATGAAGGCAGTACCACAGCATGAGCAGCTGATAGCAATTCAACCACAGACGACCATGACTTTTGAATTTGATGTTAGTGTATCACATTGCTCAAGTTTCCCATTTCATAATTTGGGGACTGCTTTGATACCTTAGGCTCACCTCCAGACTGACTCCACGTCGACTCTGGCAGATTGATTCTTGACCATTTGGGGAAATGTAATGTTTTGTTCAGTCTGTTGTCATTATGTGTGTCAGTCTCCTTGGTTTGGTTTAAAATCCTCTTCTCTCACTTTCAAATGTCTGAATGTATCTAGTAAGCTGTATTAGTACACATTCTCCAAGCTCTGTTAATTTTGATCATTCACTTTGTTCCTCTGTTTGAATTTTGAATTTTTCCAGACTAGTCTATGATCCAGCCACAAGAACAAGCCAAGATAGTGAGGGTGTTCATGTGTACATACCTGGTTTTGGAAATACAAGCTCTGTGGAGTGGTTAGACCCAAGCAAGAGTTCATATGGTAAATGTCTAGCATTATTGGTAAAACAATGAGTATGAACTGAATAGCGTGAATTCATGAAGGTTTATCAAAACATGGGTTAAGCCTCCGAGATACATATTTGGCCTCATGTCCAATGAAAGAGCAATGTACATGTATGTTCTTGCTTGTTTTACATGGTGAGATATAAACCAGGGCAGCGTTCAACGGGGCGTTGTGGCATGCGCCTGTAATCCAGCTAACAATGGAAGTTACAAACTGATTCAGCCGAGGACACAGATTCGAAACTGAGTCACGTCTTTCGGATGGTGACGTTTAAAGGTCGGTCCCCAGAGGTAAATAATCATTGCTAAGCAGCTTTGATTTTGTGTCCCGAGTACCTGTTAGTGTTGAGCCCTGTATTAACAATGGTTTAACTGGACCATTAGATATACACTTCCTCAATGACTTCGGACCAATAGGTTTACCTTCACCCACCAGTAAAGAGTACACCTATTTTCTTCTAACTTTTAGCTGAAGTCTCAACACTCAAAACCTCTTGTATTTTCTCTCTTCCAATCTCTTCTCTTGCTGTATGACTGACTGTCATCTTTCTGACTGTCGTCTTATTTACTTACGAGTCGGCAAACTATTTCTTTAATGAGATGAAATGATGTTTTTTCTGCTTTATCTGGTTATATTATTTCATCTATCAAACAAATGTTTTCATCAAGTTGTCACTACATGAATATATTGTAGGTGGAGAGTGTAGAAATGTTTACATGTATTAAAGTAAAATGACAAGTGAAATTAACAAGTGAAAAAGCATCCTTACACACCACTAATTTGATCATACATGTAACAAGAATATTTTCCTCTTTTGATAGGTGCATACTACACTCATCTAGTGGATGCCTTGGTTGCTGTTGGTTATGAAAGAAATGTCAATATACGTGGAGCTCCTTATGACTTCCGGAAGGCCCCCAGTGAGTATGCAGAGTAATGAGATGACATGATGCTCAAACAGATGAAGATCCATATGTTTGTGTGTTGTTTTATTGCCATCACTGTCAAGGATCTTTCATCTTTTGGAGCAAGAATGGCATTAACTCATGTTGTTTAACACAGAATATATACCCTTTTGGCTCTTAACAAATGTTTTGGAAACTCAAGTCACCATTCTTTAATATAAAAAGATTAAACAAAAACAATTGTGTCATGTCTTCGCTTTCTCTTAGAATCTAGACCAATGAAGAAGAAACTTAAACATATTAAAATAAGATACTTAAACTAAAATAGGATACTCATTAATTATTTTTTGAAGTTGGACTTGCTCGAATGTAAATGTCTGATTTGAAGAAATATTTTACTACTTTCTGTAATTGCATCTTAATGTGCTCGGTGAAAATGATTAGTGAAAATTATTTTCTCCAGCAAGTGAAGCAACTACATTCAATTGCAGATTCAGAGTGTGTAAAATTACAGTAATCGCAAACTTTTTTACACAGTTGAATGGATGCAGTCAATAAAATCATTTGCAAAATCCCAAAACTAGGTACTTGGGTGAATGTTCTGGTCTGTTCTGGTCTGCTCAGTCAAGGAAATACAATGGCATTAGATTTACCACTTTTACAACATTCTTTCTAGTGACCAATGATGAGGCCAACCAGGGTAAAATTTACTCAATAAATAAAACTAACAATGAATGAATTAAGATAATTGTGTTTTCCATTTGATGTACAGATGAAGGCGGCTCATATTTCTGGCGGTTACAGCAGTTAGTAGAAGAGACGTATCAGAAGAATGGGCATGAACCTGTTGTACTTGTATCACACAGTCTAGGATGTCTCTATGCGCTGTACTTCCTCAACCAGCAGCCCACATCATGGAAGAACCGATACATCAGGGCATGGGTTCCAATCTCGGGACCCTACGCCGGTACCACCAAAGTCATGCGAGTTGTCACGTCAGGTAAGGAGTGGTTTTCCTTTGTGTCATATATTCTTTTTTAGTTATCATTGTATGAAATAGAGTGAGAGAAAAGTCTTGCAGGACTGTGGTAAATGCACAGGAAGTTTGAATGTCAATAAACAGTGTCAGATGAAACTCTTTAAATTTTACACACTAGATATCGGTGGAAGAAATCAGCTGCAATAATCTAAGGCGTGCTTTGTCAGAGACAAGATATTTTGCCCAGATACTAATACTATTCACCAAGGCTTTTTTGCAAAATGTTGTGGCTGTTGGTCCCTCCATTGCCAAGATCTTAAGGGGGCCATCACCTCCTCCCCACCCCTGTCGTTTGAACCTGCAGTAATCCTTTACATGTATATCTGTGTATTCATCTAGTAAGGAAGAAGTTATTTGTACAGTCAATAGAGCTATTCAGGAAATGGTGTATTTAGTACACTATGCAATACAGTACTGGTGTTAACGAAATCTCCAAGTCCCTCAGATATGACTGCAAAGTGCAAACTATCCCCTGGAGCATAATTGCAAGCCTGTACTTATCATCTTGGCACTAAGCTGAACCAACCAATCAAGTTGTACATAAGAGATTGTTGAATATTTATATAACATTTTTGTCATATCTTCATTTTTATACAGGTGATAATCTGAATGAATATGTGATATCAGCCTTGACTGCTCGCAATGCTCAGCGCTCCTACCCCAGCTCAGTCTTCCTCTTCCCTAACACAGACTATTGGAGCCCAGAAGAAATCCTCATTACTACACCCAAAGCTAACTACACATCAAGAAACTACACACAGCTATTCAAAGATTTGAATTATACTATAGGATTGGATCTCCTTCAAGATACTCAAGGGCTTGTGAAGGATATCAAAGCACCAGGTAGGATGATTGAAGATTGTTGATTTTCCGCTGAGTTTGATGTCAAGGAACACATCAAATGTCAGCCAATATATAGCAGAAATGGTAGACTTGCCTGTAAAGCTTTCTTTGTCCCTAAGTTTAACACACAGCTGTAAGGTATACTTCTACTTCTACGTCAATACTTGACATGATCCATAGGTCAGGATAAAATGCCAAGGTTACTGGGATGTGCAGGTGGACCACTACACCGGGGTTTCCCCCTACTCTTATATGAATAGTGCAGTGGGTTCTTAACGTGCAAGGATGGTGACTCTTCTGTACACGGGGCCTTCATTTAACGTCCTATCCGAGGGATCTGTATATGAAGTATGATGTGACAAAATCCTTGTATTGAAATGATATAGATGAAATATTTGTTGTTTATATTTTCTCAGCCACTATATGAGAGAAGCATAATCCATAACAGGAACAGAGGAGTAACTTCTAGCAAAGAAATATAGTAATTGTTACACCCTCCCTTTCAACTTTATAGCAGACAATGTTTTCCAATGTTTGTTTTGTATCGTCCATAGATGTTCCTGTATTTCCTGTGTATGGTGTGGAGGTACCTACTGAAGCTAACTACACATACCCAGGAACATCATTTCCTGACACGCAACCAACAATATCAATGGGCTTAGGTGATGGAACAGTTAATCTACGTAGCCTTAGAGCATATAGGAAGTAAGTCCAGTGAACGCAAACTGATTTGAGCTCACCAATTTTGCCAGTGTTTGTGAATATATGTTAATGAAGATGGAAATAGTAGATTATAAACACTTGTGAGATGAAACAAACTAATTTTATTTAGGGCAATGAAATCAAATTAGTAATGTAATAATAAGAAGAAATTTAAGTTTGTAAAAAATTGAATATTTTGGATGAAATTCAACTCGCTTAGAAAATATACATCATTAGAACAATGATTATCGAAATATGTATTTTAATCTTGTAGGGCTGCGACGTGTAGTCGAATGCTCGAGTACCCGCACGGTTGACAACTACTCGGGTACGATTTCTCCTACCCGAATATTCGGCCGCAAAAAAAAAAAAAAAAAATCTGTCCAGGCCGATGCTTACCCGTGCCTGGGTGAGCAGCGGCCGCTGGCATGGTGCCGTCGGTATTAAAAATGTTTTCCAACTCAAGCACTTTCAAACTCACCACTCAGAAACTGGGACCAAATGTCTGAATTTCTGTTTGGACTTGTAGGAAAATGGATTTTTCTGCCATCTTTGGTTTTTAAAACAGCATTGTTTACTGTTATTATTAATTTTAAATCGGCGCCTTCAACTGCAACTCGAAGTTAAATTGCATGCGTTTTCGGCGACAGAACTGGGATACTGCTCCAAAGGTATGGTGGTGGCAAAAAAATCAAAAAAATCAACAAAAAAAATCAACAAAATCAAAAAAAAACATGGCGTCCAAATATTTGAGTATTCGCTTGTAAGCCTGGGAGTGTACTCAGGTATCTCATTACACTGTTGTGCACAGCCTTATAATCTTGTATCCTGTAGGAAACTGCAGAACAGAAAGAAAAAAACTATGATATAAAGAAAAGTGCACAGACAACACCAGGGACCCGTCTTATAAAGGGCTGTGCTTGCTTCAAATTGATTGCGACTGAAAGAGATACAATTGATTGATACAACTCAATCGTAGGTACTCATAGACAGGCCCCTGATCTTGTAATCTGTAAAGATGATTAGAAAACCTGAGCAGAAAAAGTCATTTCTATAAATGAATTCACTTGTTCTATGGTGAAGTAGTAGTGAATCTGTTATATCCTTTCAAATTCTACATGACTTTAGGGATCCTCTCTGAAGTCTTTATATGTTCTTCCTTCTATCTTTCTTAACATGAAGATGGCGTAACGAGCAGTACCCACCTGTGAGGGAGTATGAAGTGAAAGGCCCAACAGGAGAACATTCTGCTATCCTAGCTGAGAAGTCAGTCTTCAGGTTTATCATCAATGAAGTCTTATTCCCATTCATCAAGCTCAATTCTACAACTTCCAAGAAAAGTAGCAAACTCAGTCCCAGGAAAAGTCCAAAGCTAACATGACCATGAAGGGAAGTTTTCATTGCAGCTATTTGTGATATGTCTTCTTTTTGTCATCTAGGTATTCATAATTCCGGTAAAATAACAAACAACAATTAACAACAACAACAACAAAAACAACTGCAGTCAATAATATTGATAAATAATACCGCTAGTGAATTACACCTCTATAGCATTTTATACTAAGTAATTGTCTTAAATTATACAAAGTTGTAATTATAGTATTACATGTACATGCAATATTGAAATTACTATCAGGCTTAATTAATGAAATTTTAAGCTTTGTATAAAAATTATAATATTATAAAGTGATATAATTCTTCAAGAATTCAACAAACTCACTGGATGAGAAGGAATTTTTTTTTTTACAAACTGAATGTGATAATAAAGTGAATAACTTGTGAATTATACATTTAAGTAAATGAATAAGAAGGCTCATCAAAAGAATATGTAGTCCCAGATATGGTGATCATATGATGATACAATATTCAGCATGTCTTTTTTCTTCTAAATTTGTTTACATTTTGTGGTCCAGATGACGACATTCATTGTTTGATGGACAAATTCATGATAATTTCAGGATATTTTCCCCTCAGAATGCAGCATTATTAGCAGAACTCAAGATTAGCCTTATATCTACGCAGTTAAGTTTCTCAAGATTATTTAGCACCATATATGAGTTCTACATCCAGAAGAAAAAAAATTGCCAGTATCACACTGAAATGGAATAGGTTATTAGAGTTTGAATTTATGATGTGATTTCATTTGGACCCTGTCTTATGTACTTATGCCATATCCATATTTCAGAATCCACAGCTTTTGTGTATTTCTTCTGCAGGTATTTCCTTGTGCAGGCAAGATTGATTTTAGAGTGTGGTGCTTACATTTATGTACAGGAGCTTTGACCCAAACTCTTATGTTATTTTCATCTTTTTTTTATAAATATTTTAGTTTTTCTCATAAGTAGTAATAAGCTTCTGAAATTGTATCATTCGCCTGGTAATGACAAGGAAATACATTATGATGTTGCAGTAACTCATGTAATTTGTGAATCAGCCAAAATGTTGTGAAGTTTTGTGCCTGGGCTTGAAATCCAGTGACTGGGGGAATTAATGATAATAATAATATTGTGAAGTTCACGTTATATAAATGTTGATTATTATGGGTAAGATTATGTAATAATCTACTGTACCATCATCAATTGGCAATTAAAAGAAAGAAGAATGATTGAAGATGTTTAAGGCAAGGATCAGAAATCTAGAAAATTCTCTTTACCTCTCACTTACCCAACTAAAGGGGAGGGGGGAGATTTACAGCAAGTTTGTTGTGCCTTTTTTGTATTATGTTACAGTAGTTCTGCTAGCATCACTTCATTAGACCTACCAAAACTATTCTTTGGCTTTAGTTATTTGCATAGTAAATCTTGTGTACCAGAGCCACCGAATGGGAATCCACAGCCTACCTTATTTTTCAAAGTATTTCCATTTTTGCATGTTTACCTGATGTGAGAGTTATTATGTATACCCTGCAATGAGTCTCAAGTGTAATGATAACCAAATGGTATTCAAACATACCTCACAAATTTGACTAAGCATTGACCGATCAGATGTTAACATCTGAATAAAACAATAAAGAACTTTTGTCTAAGATTGAAGAAGGTCGAAAATTGGACATATGGGAATACTACGAATATGGACTATATGAAAGAAGACGGCCCTCATGCATAAATAAAGTTAACATATTCCTTGATTATGGTGTAATTAATTACTCAAAAAAGCAGAAATTTCATGTTTGTGAATTACCAAGCTGCATTTTATGGTTGCAAGAAACGTCACATTTTCTGAAATCATTGTTGTGATTCAAATAATTTGCAACATGAGTTGTTTTTGTGAGCCAGGCTAGGACCTCTTAGAGAATGTTGGAATATTTCTAGCACATGAAATTCAGGATCTTGCAGTTTTTTAAATTTGAAACTGTTGATTTTCATATTGGTTAATATGTGGAGAGGGCTATTCATTTAGACACAGTGGTCTATCATTTTCTCTCAGTCATTTCTTCCCAAGGCCGATTATTTCACTATCATTACTTTTCTTTATTGCTCAATCTCAATTTTTGTTGCTACATGTAACATTCATTAAACACTCACAAAGATCTAAAGAGATGTTTATTTCACATGTTAATGTGAATTTTTACAAAGCTAAACCTTGGAGATTGCTAAGTTCAAATCGTATAACTTATTATTAATCTGGAATGTTGTGTATTAGCTTCAAAACCACACTTTTCAATTTTTTGAGCATTATATTTATCATGCTTTTGTTCCTTTCTGATGTTATTTATGTTGCCAAGAAAGAAAAATGTGTTTGAATGTGTCCTATATTTTATATGTATATACCGTAGTACATACATATATTTGCCTCTGCCTTTTATGTAGTTCTATTAGTTTACTCTTACTTTATGTGTATTTTATTTCCTGTTATATGTATATTTGATACTCTATTTCATTCTATAGTGTGAGCTTGTTAGTAGCATAGAGAAGAAGGCAATGTGAAATTGAATTCTATATTGTTCTATACATAATACGTGCCATACAAACTAATGCCGAGGTGTTATATTTCAGTTTCATGTTGATAAGTATGATGATTGAAAAGGTATGTATAATAAGATTGTGCATCCTGAACCACCATCGATCTCAAAACAAAATATATCTTTTGCAATGGATTATAGCAAGATCTGCCCAGCATAGTGCTCAGTGTGCAAGGTATACTCTCTCATATTGGCCGCTGATCTTTAGATGTGTTTTTTCTCTGTATTAGTGAGTCTTCAGAAATAGCTATTTTCATCTAAATTCTTTTATTTGGTCTTCGGAAAAATAACCTTAAGGTGTGGGATACCATACATGTGCCTTTAAACACTTACGCTACTCAAATATTTTTTCATTTCACATGCTTGTTAATGCATGAATGGGGGCATTTCTTTTTGATAATAATTGTGTTTTAACTTCTTCACAGTTTGTCTGAAATTTGTTGTGTTTGTCTAGGTGAACAAATATGGCGTATATGCATCCTTGTTTGGAATGATATAAATGCTAATCAGCCAACTTTATTTTACTGTTTCAGACAAATAAATTAGATATGAGATTTGATTGCTCCATGGGCACCCTAATGTTGTTTTTTTGTTCCCCTGTACAACCAGGGCCCTGTCTTATAAAGAGTTGCGATTAATATTGCGATTGATCCAAATCAATGGCAAGTCTTCCAATCGATCGCAAATTTGGAGTCTCCTATCTCCTATCTACATAGTTGCGATTGATATCAACTCTTTGTAAGACAGGGCCCAGGCATGTATAAATATGCTAGATATTTTTATAAAATCAGAGCTTAGATGGCTTTCAAACTACTATGTTTGTTCTCCTTATAGACAGACGAAATTGTATTTCACATGTGTCTTTCTTTGAAGGCTCTGTCATTATCATTTTTTTCTAGGGGAATTGTGATCCGGAAGGCATTGTGATTATGACATCAACTTTTTTTAAAGCATCCGCCCTAGAAATGTTTGAAATTGTTGGATTGATGTGATGCAATGAAGGGGAATGTAATGAGAAAGCTGTCACCAAAATATTTAGAGTTGTGTAATTTTCTGGCTTGGAGATGCAGTGATTGACCGGTTAATTATGCTGAATTTTGCTAAATTGGACGGGAATTTGTATGGTAGAAACTAGAGATTGATTATGCAAAACTTGCTTAAATATTTCATACTTGAAATGGTGGTAAATTCTGTAAAATTACAATGAAATTTTGATAAACATGTAGTTAATGAATTTATATTGTTGTAATATTTGGTGCAAATATGAAATAACTTTTATTGAATGTAATTCACTTGAAAATCAATCATATGATCGACTGCTGTTGACTCCGAATTAAATCTGCATTCCAATGCAGATTTAATTCGGAGGTTATCCTGTTCAAGCTGACTTATTTTTGATCTGTTATTATTGTATATTGTTGTATGTTGGAAGCTTGTCGAATAAAAATCAATCAATCAATCAATGTAATGGTTCACTCATGAACATCAGTCTATAACAAATTGATGAAATGTGTACTAATTTGATATATATGCAATATTAATAAAAAAAACAGATGAAATATTGAATGGTTGTATACATTGTTTTATTTCGTCTACTTTTCTGGGTATAGATTGATAAGACAGATTGTACAAATCTACTCCCCCTGCAAATCCGGGAATAATATTTGTAATCCTTGATCATGTGTCCAAACCATAGTCATGTGTCAAATTCTCTCTTCGTATGAAATACTGCCTCTTTTTTTCTCTTTCTTTATTGGCCGGGGATAATTTTTTTATTTTTTATAAATCAAATTGTTAACTTTACATAATTAATCATCATTAGCATCAAGATTATCAAGAGGGGGTGGGGTTTTCAATCCTAACATGATGCCTCGGGTATATGATGAGTAGGATTTTGAAAGTCATGTCAGTCATCCCAGATAAACTCCTCCAGTAAAAACCTTTTTCGGCGTGATTCTTCTTTTCTATGGTTTTATGATTTTACTTAAGAAAATACCCCCTGAAAGGGTTCCTTTTTTTTCCTCAATGGGTACGTCTAAGTTCCGGCCATAAGGCCCCCCCCCCCCCCAAAAAAAAAAAAAAAAAAAATAAATCATATGGTTGTCCTTGATTGCTTTTTTTTTTTTTTTTATTAATTTTTTTTCCATAAAAAATAAAATCATTGGGATGTCGAGCTTTTAAACAAACAAATATGGCAAAAGACTAGTTTAATGTACAATGAACATCAAGACCAACACAGAAAGTATTTTGGGCTTTGAAATACAGCACCTTTTAAATCTCCATTGTACTACTTATAGCTACTTGCGCCCTCTATATAGCAAACACTGCCTAATCGGTGACCATTGGTTATCCATGATCCTCTTTATCTTATGTTAAATGAGAGCTGATTTGATGAAATAACCACCTGTCCAGTGACTTGCAGGGTGGTCTAATCCCTCCTTTAAATTAGTACAGATGGGCTTTAAAATGAGTTTTAGAGTGCTCAGAACCTGATTTGAATGAACGGCATTTTGACATAGAAAAATAAAAAAGGCAAGTTAAATAAATACAGAATTACGTACTGAAAAGACCAAACTGGCAACGGGACGCATTTTGATCCTTGCGAATGCCTAAAATGGTATGTTTGGCATTTAAGATTGCTCTCCAAAAAAATATTAAATAAAACAAATTAAAAAAACATGAATTAAAAAAAAAAAATGAATTAAAAAAAACTTTAAAAAAACGAGCGGCCCGAAAATGACGAGCGGGCGGTCAAGGACAACCAAATGATTTTTTTTTTTTTTTTTGTTTTTTTTGGGGGGGGTCTAATCTACAATTTGTTTGTATGGTTATTTTATATAAAGGCGGATATTATCGAACGACCCATCTGATTGATTGATTGATAGATTTTTATTCGACAAGCTTCCAACATACAACAATATACAATAACAGATCAAAAATAAGTCAGCTTGAACAGGATAACCCACGAATCTGTCGGCAAATCATATAGATTCAGCAGTTTTCTTTGTCGATGCCCTTTTTTGCAAATTGAAATTTCAATTATTGTTATGTTGGTTCGGACCGGCTGACAATGACAATGATAATTTATTCTCATGCCACCCACATTGGGTTATTGGAGAAGTTTACAATTAGTTTGAATTTGTCAATTTAACACCCCGGTTTAACACTGCCATATACAATACAAATCGAATAAATGTTAATTAATACAAAATGACACAATCGACAATAATGAGAAAAATTATGATGATAATGATAATAATAATAATAACAATATTGATAATATTAATTATAATAATTAAAAACAAAACAATAATAATAATTACAACGATAATTAATGACGAAATTAATGGAAGCAATTGAAAAAGAAAGTTACTGGCACTAGTAAAGTGAATTAATGAATTACTGAACATTTTCTTTGATTTCTTGATATCAATAAAATAATTTGATATAAGACAAAAAAGAGAAAGTTAATATTGAACTCGTAACATGTTTTTTGCACATACTTAAATTAATGAAAACGAAGCATTATTTTGCGACAGAAATTTACTAAGTTTAAACGTGTTTGTACATTATTGGAGTTAAAAAGCTGATCCATTTTCAGTGTATTAGGTCTTTCAATGAAATATTTATCGATGAACAATTTTCTGTCTGAACGAAAGGCAGGGGATACAAACAAGTAATAAAACTCATCCCCAGGCCAAGCGATTGCAAATTGCACAACGTACATAGCCTCGTTATGGGAGTAGCGCGTATCTCTATAAGCAGCTAGCTTGATACTAAAAAATTAATGGAGTTTCTTACGCGGAGTAATTACGCGTCTAATTTGCATAAACTATATAATCAGCAGCATGATTAAGATCAGAACGTAACGCAGCGTGGCTATATTATCTCATAAAGTCAATAATTTATAGAGTGAACATGATCATCTTTTCGTTAGCGTATATAGTCATCGTTGGACTCAATGCAGTTGTCGCACAAAACAATGGTAAGCTATCGTATGCACGGGTGAAACCATG
>JAVYIG010014066.1:0-43640 GCA_035222895.1 Strongylocentrotus droebachiensis
TTATTCTGATCAGGTGAATGAAATAATTTGTATTGAGGTAATTCACAAGAACTTATGTATTAAATTTGACTACACGACTAGCACAATTTGTCTTGACCAAGCCACAAAACGGATTTTTATCCTATTTCAACAATTCATCATCCAATTTTAAAACAATTCATGTTATATCCATCTTCATGTTGTTAAAGTTAAGAAACAATAATCGAGAAAAAAACTCACCGAAGAGCCGTTCGTGTTAAAATTCGTCATCCTTCGTAATACAAAAATGAAGTTCCCATACCATCTTTGGTGCAAGCTCGCTGATTGGCTATTGATTCACTTGGGGCGTCAATGAGAACGCCCGTAGATTTGGCCTAAAACCGTTTTGGATTTCAGTACCTCAGCAGTCACCCGCTGTTACTATAGTAGATTCTAGATTTTGTACACGAACCGCAGATTGCCCGTCGGCGTTGAGCTTGCGAAAACTCCCTACTACTACTAAAGTAAACCACCGCTATTGTTAACAACAATAACAATAGTCACAATTAAAACCTATCCATAACTATCGTGTGTTAGTTATAAGAATAACCTGTCAATTATTCGTTTGGCCGAAAGCAAACTCGTCCGAATCGAGGCGCTTAGTGGGATGTTTGAGGCCGATAGAACAGTAGTCTTGTTGTTTATAAACGCCTAGTAAAGTGTATACATGTAGCATTAAACACAAAATAAACACAAATAATCACAATTTTTCGTAATAGTATATTACATTCTGACTAAGTTTAAACCCCGTTTAAGTGGATTGAGAATGCAAGCGAAAAAATAATTTTGTTTCAATCTTTGAGATTCATAATAAAACGTGATTATCAAGTCCAATTGATTAAAATACCAATTATGTTGCACATGAGTTTATATGAAATTAGACTAAGCACTGTTGCGAGGGTATTTGCCAGCGAAATACCCAAATTCTATATCTAACATACATACGAAACACAGGAGAGAGAAGATTGGTTCAAAGCTTTACCTAAAGTTTGTTTCTCTCTCTCCTTAAAGAGAAGATTGAGTTCTGGGAAGAGATGCAAAATAATTTGTGAGCGTTATCATTGTAGTTATGCAAGTGTGGAAGAACATCAGATAAAACATGTTCCCTGAAAAGCATGGCTCTTCAAATGCCTTAATATTCTAAACAAAACATGTAACAGCATACAATACGGGACAGATTTTTATGCCACATGTTCGTGTGGTCCCATATACATCTTTCTGTATATAGTGATTGTAACTTGACCAAGACAGGGCCAAATTTCTTATCATTTTCATGATTGATGAACCTTGTAGTACACACCAATACATATATGCTAAATGATCATCCTTTTCTGATCGATTCCACACTAGCTGTTTCTTTCATAATGCGGTCACATGACCAGAACTCAACTTTATCTTTAACTGCGAGTAGGCCTTAGGGGTTCTAGGACACCTACCCCATGGACATCCACCCCCGGATAACCACCCCAGTCAACTACCCCAAGGACAACTACCCCCTAGGGCAACCACCCTCTAGGACAACTACTCCCAGACAACTACCCCCGGACAACTATCCCCCGGACAACTACCCCTAGACAACTACCCCCTACGTCAACCATCCTTTAGGACAACTACCCCCGGACAACTATCCCCCGGACAACTACCCCCAGACAACTACCCCCTACGACAACCACCCTCTAGGACAACTACCTCGGGCAACTATCCCAGGGGGTAGTTTTCTGGGGGTTGTTTTCTGGGGGTAGTTGTCCTACGGGGTTAGTTGTCTGGGGTACTTGTCCGGGGGTAGTTGTCCTTCGGGGTAGTCATCCTAGAGGGTGGTTGCCTTAGGGGGTAGTTGTCCTAGGAGGTAGTGGACTGGGGGTGGTTATCCGGGGGTGAGATGTCCAGGGCGTAGGTGTCCGGATGCGGGCCTTAGGATTGTGATGGCCTACTCGTTTGGGAGCAAATCATTTGTCCTTAGATTAATGGTAAGCTTTTTGGTAAATTCAGCCCAGAAATATTCCTGTCCCCTCAAGTCCTCAGTCCAGTAGATATAGGGTCTGCCATCACTGAGATACAACCTCGCCAAGAATGGCATTTCATCATCTGGGATGTCTTCGAGGAAAACCACGACTACGAATTCCGTCAGAGTGTCACTCACGTGGTCCATGGCCGTACGGAACTTGAGTATGAACCAGTGGTCGTGCACAGCAGCTCTGCTAAGCACTATAATAGTCTTGTAACTATGGCTCACCACGTAATCGACGGAATCTAAGTAATGCATACCCAACACAAGGTCTTCGTCACCAAAGACGTTTCTCTGAAACTGTGGAAGCCGTTCTTCGAAAGCCGGTCGGAGCTGTCCGCGAATCCATTCTTCGTCATCGTCGTAGAAAATGATGTTCACATCAAACTCGTAGTCATTGTGGTCTCGAGCGTCTCGCATCTCTGTATAGCCCAGTACGGCCAGTTTCAAGAGAAATCGTTTGTACCTCAACTGCCATCGGTAGTGATACAACAGCACGCTGATTACAATCAAGCTAATGGAGGCGAGGGGAATCAGAGAGAATAGACTTTTGTTTATTATACAGAATTCATTTGGATTAAAATCAAGCAGGGGTTTCTCACAAAGAGCCTCCAGAGATGCTGACGAACAGATAGTTTGGTCCTTGTTTTCCAGGCGTATAGGTTCATTTAACCTATCAATTAGCCACTTTAGATCACAGTTACAAACAATTAGGTTCATTGATAGATCAAGTGATGAAATGGAGGAAAATATCGGCTTGAAAGTGCTTTGACTAAGGCGCGTTAATCTGTTGTTGGCCAAAGAAAGATTGGTGAGCTTCCAGTTATTTGAGAACATTAGCTCCTCCAAGTACAAGATACGGTTTCCTTCAAAGCTGATACTTTTTATTTGACCCAACCCCGACAATACATCATCATGAACATGCTGGATGTTGTTTCCTTTCAAACTCAACTTCTGAAGCGATTTCAACCCAGAGAAGACAAGAGGATGTAGATTTGTAATTTTGCAATAGCTTAGATTTAGCTCTTGTACAACAGAGAGTTGCTGGAATACCCCCGACGGTAAAACTTTCCGGAATCGGTTATAACTCAAGTCCAAATGTTTAAGATTCAATAATCCATCGAAAACAGACGCGTTAGCAATTGTATTCCATAGGCTAAACCTCTTAATATTAGAGTCTTTCATGTCTAAATTAACAAGGGATTGTAAATATTGAAACGATATTCCTGGTTTCAAAAGAGGAGAGCCTGAACCAAGAGTGTGTAGGGAAAGTGATCTCAATAATGGGGCATATAATTCCAGGAAAATTAAACGACTTTTGGTCAAATCAATGGTTTGAATATTGTCAAGTCCCGCAAAGGCCGTCAGCTGAAAGACAGAAAGCCTTTTGTTCCAGCTTAGGTCTAAGAAAGTTAAATTTCCTAAACCGCGAAATACGGCTGCAGATATTTGTGTTAGCAGATTACCAGATAAGTAAAACTCCGATAAGTCCACTGTCCAAGTCTGATTTTGAGGATTGATTTGTCTTACTCCGTTGTCGGTGAGTGTCAGGACCTTTAATGCATTCATGCCCTCGAAAAAGTCTGGTTGAATTTTGCCTATTGGGAGTTTGTTAAAACTTAAACTGAATTTTTTGAGTTTTGTCAAATTTGAGAAGACTAAAGGATGGAGGTTTTTTAGTTCGTTACCGTTCATGTCCAGAACAGAGAGAGAAGCATCACGCATTGGACCAAAGAAACCTTTAGGAAACGCACCAACAGAACTATATGAGATTGTAAGCTGTTCGATGTCTGATTTTGAGATTCCTAGGATGATGTTCGCTAACACCTCGTAACTCAAAGGGTAGTAACGTAGCACTAAAGAGCGAACATGTAGTGATGCGATCACATCAGGGTCTACAGATTGGATTAGATTTTGTGTAAGATCTAGAGTATCAGTGTGGCACCCAAAGGTAAAATCTCTCGCCGTAAGGTGTCGTAGCCGATTTCTAGCCATGTCTACAGTGCCGACCATGCCGCAGGAACTCACATTGATAAAGGAGAGCCGGTTGGAGGACAGATCTGCAGTATCTAGATGTGGACTCCATTTTAGAATGTCATCGGGGAGCGACTTCAAGTTTGAATAACTTAAATCGAGAATGGAAAGCTGTGAAGACATCACGAAGACGCCTGATGCTGGAAACACAAGACGCGAGTTATGTGATAGATCCAGGTACATTAAGCCCTTGAGGGGGTAAAAAGCGGCGAATTCTATCGCTCTTATATCGTTCATGGAAATGCTCAAGGAATTGATTAGAGGGTATACTTCAAACGAAGAGTTCAAGAGTTTGGTAATATCGTTCCGAGACAAGCGAAGATCCTCGGTATCCTCAGAAAGATTTTCGGGAACCGTGTTCAGGCCTCTACCGCCGCAATTAGCTCTTTTCAGTTCAAGGTTCTGAGCGCATGCACGGAAAGATTTGTCCATGTCCAGTGTTAAGGATGGCATCGCCGAATCTCCATCGTCTTGATGTAAAGATTGGAAGGACGAGCTGACGAGGAGACAAGCGACGAGCAATGGGTACAAGATTGAGCAG
Organism: Strongylocentrotus droebachiensis; assembly: GCA_035222895.1. Taxonomy (NCBI): domain Eukaryota; kingdom Metazoa; phylum Echinodermata; class Echinoidea; order Camarodonta; family Strongylocentrotidae; genus Strongylocentrotus; species Strongylocentrotus droebachiensis. The sequence continues at coordinate 4,599 of JAVYIG010014066.1, forward strand.
TTTGCCATGACGTCTATATATATGTATCCACTCTGAACAAATGAAAGTTAATCCTTTGTCGGATGAAAATATATCGCTCTTGATTATATGCTTATACAAGCTCATATGAGATATTCTAAAGTTTACGCATTACACATCACAAGCGGAAAGTTATCATCAACATTAAATTTCCGCGCGCTTGTACAGTGCGTCCCAGAAAAAAACGAAGCCGAGAATTATCGATGTTTTATCTTAACTTAATCACAATTATAACTAATGATTTACACATATTTGTAAAGCTTAGATCCTCCTCTTTCAGTTAATGTAACTCAGGACAGAAAATGAACTTTCTAGAAATATGATTTTCTCGCTAAAATTCAGATACTGCCCGCCAAATGACTTTTTGGTTTCCTCTCTTTAAATTGTTTTTAATAACTCATGCCTGAAATATGCATCATACGAGTTGCATCAAATGAAAGAGGAAGATCTAAGCTTTAAAAATATGTGTTATGTATTAATTATAATTGTGATTAAGTTATGATAAAACATCGATAATTCTCGGTTTCGTTTTTTTCTGGGACGCACTGTATAATAGGCCTACTAGACTACTCACAAGTCGCAAATTCCTTCATAATTTTGACAATTAGAACCTGAGACTCTTTATACAGAAATGGTACAGAAACATCAATATCATTACACGCTCTTCCTCTTTCCAGTTATGTTGAACAAGTCGCGAATAATAATTAATAGGATTATTACAATTAATGTGATAGAACGTACAACATTTCTGAAGTAGGCGTTCTCGTCTTACACTCGTATGACCTACCCGATCATGCCGATGAAGGGGAAGAAATGAAATTGTAATATGGACGGGAATTATCCCAAAATACTTGAGGATAAGTATCTCTATCCATCACCTCCCCCCCCCCCAAAAAAAAAAAAAAAAAAAAAATCAGGCCTTATTTACGGCAACTAGTTAAAACAGCAATTACATAAATAACAGGAAATCATAACGAAAGAATTCCCTTCATATTAATTTCAAAAGATAACCCATTTCGTGAACGATAAATGTGCATATTATCATAGACTTGTATAGTATATACTAGTATTGCCCACATATTGAAAAGCTGCTACGATACTGTAACGATACAACTGTTACACAAGTTATCCTGCCTATGCAAATTATTAATCTGCCAAAAAAGAAGTTTTATCGAGTTATATTTGTCACAGAAATAATCATATTAACAATTGATATAAAACATCAAAAGGGCAGAGCTGAGACTTAATCAGAAGGTTTCTGATGGTCGAGGCCGAAATGACGTCATCTTGAAAATTAGAATTGTAAAAGGATTACCCTGCCAACAAGTACATGCTTGGTAGCTAACACCTGCGTTCTCAGCCTGCAGTAGTGCTCCGTGTGATTATGCGTCTTCTCTTTAAGCTACATAGGACGAGGGACGTGCTCTGATTGGTTACTGTCTTAGTGATCACGTGGTTAAGCTGGCACCAATGATAGGCGAGCTACGATACGCCGTGGTTTATAATGTAAGGCGTAAAGTCATTCACAGACCAAGATTCGGTGTGAGAGCCGAATGACGAAGAAGGATTTAATAGGTACAGCCTATAGAAAATGCATCCCACGAAAACTCAAGGCGCCTATGAATTACATGTAGATATATTTGTATTATATTGAATTGCATTGTATTGTATTGTAATGATGATGATAGCAATAATAATAAGTATACAAATGATGATAGTAATAATGATATAAATAAAGATATTAAGAATAATGATAGCAGATGAGATTTGTAAGGCGTCATTTTGTATTGTGTTGTATTGTATTGTACATTGTATCGGATTGGATTAGTTCATTGATATAAAAATCATATAAAATGCAGCTAAAAGTATCATCATACGCATCATTATCGTCGTCATCATCATCTTCATCATCATCAACCTCACCATCATCCTCATCTTAGCAGTTATAACCATCACTACATTAATCATCATCATCATTCTTTTAATTATCATCATATTCTGTATCAGTACTATCATTACTTTCATCTTATCATCATTATCATCATCATCATCATCATCATATGCAGTTTTCTAACTGTTTTTGTAAAGGTATTAGCCAACGCTATTTATTACTGTCGGACAAAATTTATTTCTTATCTGTCTGCGTGTAATGTTAATGAAAGATTTTTGTTCAGTTTTTAAATTTGTCTCAAGTTTAGAGAAATTACAAATGTGAAGAAAAACAAAACCACACAACGAATACATTTGTTTATGCACTTCGAAAGACATACGTTGCAAGAGTTGTTGTACATTTAACGAAAGTAGGTCTAACAAACGCCTTCAATTGTCTATTCATTAGAGGATGTGCATACTGTATGTACCATTAAAGTAGATTGTAAATTTGTTTCAGGATTATGTCACTGAGAGCCTTTTCTATTCTGTAAAATGTACAGGTGAGAAAATCCACCCCTATCAGAGTCATTTGTATGGATCACTCTGTTTTAGATTCGGAATCCACTCTGAAAAGAGTAAGTCAAATCGATACTCTGGAGTGAATCCCACATTATTTTGTATAATGATCTTGACATTGAATTACATCATAGAAACTTCATTTGTTGAGGCATACTTTGACCTGTTAACAACTGAATTATTTCAATCTCATACAAAGACTCATAGGCTTTGTACAGGGACTACCCAGATCAGGTAGGCAAAGGGTTAAATCAGTGTCGGCACATGCTGTAGTGTCCATCTAACCAAGTGACGTATCTCTACTTGCAATGTGTGGCATATTACCGCAAGGTGGCGCTATTAACTGAAGCTTGAGGTATATGATGACAATTTTGAAATGGATTTAACAAGACGAAGTGATCCCAATTATGATCCATAAATTAGATGATTTCTACTCCTCTGCATGTAGAGTGTAACGTGAACAATACTAATTGTTGTAGGATGAAATTCAATAGATGTAATTGTCCTGCATTTAGGAATGAATGTTTGATTGTCTGTTTTAACACAAATAACTTAGTTTGACCGCAAAACTATGTTCAACTGAGAGATCAAAATTTAGTGTGCGCGAGATATCCCTCGCTTTATTTAGCCGAAGATGGCGCGCTCTAAGAAAACGAATTTATCATTTGAAGGTGTTTGTTTGCTTGTGTGGGATGGGGAAAGAGATATAGCAACCATAAATGACAATTTTTTGCTGGAACATCAAACTCTACACTCAAATTGTTCGCCAGCAAGCTCAAAGAGAGAGAGAAAGAGAGAGAGAGAGAGAGAGAGAGATAAGGAGACGAAGAAAGCTAATGAAATTGCAGTAGGTTTATTTGTTGTGTATTATCATTGGTAAACGTTTTATCAATAATGTTCGCAATGTACAATATAAAGTAAAAATGCGCTCCAGAGGAATGCAAACACGAGAACAAACTCATGTTATGATTTTACCTTCCAGTCATGTTCGTTCAATTTATCATATCCAATTAGTGTCGGTATCTTTATTCTGTTTTTCATCTTGAGCCATTGCGTTATTAAGCATCTACTGCAATGTGTACAAAACCGAATGATTATTAAACAACAACGGAAGATTTGATTTGATTTGATGCATTTCAAGTGCTAAATTATACTTTACAAATATAACTTTACAGATCTTGTACTGGTTTTTCTGCTAATGCTGTTGTCATTTCCTTTAAGAACGGTACGTGCATTTAGTAATATTGTTTAATGTTTTTGATCATTTAAATGTACTCCGATGTATTTGGTACGGATGATGTTAGTTTTTATCGCTTCATGCTATTTTTGTCTCAGATGTGTAAATGAACCTTGAACAAAGATAAACAAATAAAAATCATGAAAGTTTTAAGAATAAAACTTTATCTGATGTAACTCTGCATTATTTTAAGTGTTTTGTTTTGTTTTGCAGTATCCCCAGCATTCTCTCTCTCTCTCTCTCTCTCTCCCCCTCTCTCTCTCTCTTTCTCTCTCTCCCTCTCTCTCTCTGTCTCTCTCTCTGTCTCTCTCTGTCTCTCTGTCTCTCTCTCTGTCTCTCTCTCTGTCTCTCTCTCCCTCTCTCTGTCTCTTCCTCTCTCTGTCTCTGTCTCTGTCTGTCTGTCTGTCTCTCTCTCTCTCTCTCTCTCCCTCCCTCTCCACCTCTATCATCTATATATCTCTCTCAATCTCCACAATCTTCCTCTTCTCTCATTCCCTTTCTTTCCCTCCCTCTCCCTCCCTCTCCACCTCCATCATCTATATATCTCTCTCAATCTCCACAATCTTCCTCCCCTCTCATTCCCTTTCTTTCCCAATACATTTCTCTCTCTCTTCCTATCATGTTTTTATCTCTTCTGATAACATTCACGAAGACATGTACGTACGTGTATTACTAAGGAGGAGGGGGTGGGAGGAGGAGTGGTGGGGTTCGAGGTTTCGAACATTCCCGCCAGCCTGATATAATTTCATATATAGAGAAAACATATCCTTTCTAGGAGCAATTAAAATTTGTAGCGCAGACTAATGCTATGGAGAATTTCGATCAAGAAATCAGGAAATACGTATTTTGATGCGGACAGTAGCGAGCATAACTAGAATTAAAAAAATCGCAAGGGCTCTATTAAAGAAGGGGGTCGGGAGTGGTGATGTTAATGTCTTTTGACATACTATAAATTGTTGTTAATATTCCCCCCCCCCCCCCCCCGCCCATGGAATTTGTGGTCATGTTTCCGGGTAGAATAAATGTCCTAGATTTCCTAGCTTTAAGAGGAAATCCTTTTCACTCCATTAGCTATCTTTTGAAAGTTCGTTTCAAAATGGAAACAGATTGCTAGTTTTCAGTTTCTCGTATTTCTCAACACTTTCTTTCTCATATTTTCAGGTTCTCAAGTTCTCTTCAAGTGCTCGCATTAAAAGATAAAGAAAGGAACCATGGGCCTGTTTCCTAATTCAATTTTAATCGTCCAATAATGACATGGAAATCCATTGTGGGAATTTACATTATTATTGCATTTTACGTTAAAATCATGTATAAAAAGTCATCAAAAGCATGATAGTGAAATAAAAAATAATAACATTCAAAATCGGTGAAAAATTTGAATTTTTTTATCATGTCATAACTTAATAATAAGTTGAAATCCTGGCATTTCATTGGCTGAGAGCAAATTTGTCATTGATAACAAGTTGTATGAAAGAGGACTATTTATTTAAAAATACTCAAACTGGCATTGTGGTTTGTGCCTGTAATCCAGCTAACAACAGTGGAAGTTACAAACTGATTCAGCCGAGGACGTAGGTTCGAAACTGAGTCACGTCTTTCGGATGGTGACGTTTAAAGGTCGGTCCTCAGACGTAAATAATCATATCTGATTGATACACGTCTGTAAAACCCAATATACACTCACACACGGGGACAACCCATCCTCCTCCTTTCTCGCTCCGTACATACAGTTGTGAAATTTTCATCTAAACTGTGAGAAACACAGGTACACATTAATTATGCTGTAATACGATATTATATTCCTTTGGCACTGTTCTACACTGACAAGTTTAACTATCATACAACAATGTGAAAGTATGTGTGAAGTATTAAAAATGATTTTGAAAACAAGCAAAGTTTGTTATGACTAGCACAATTTATAGATATTTACACTTTAAATATATACATGTACAAATCATGAAGCTATTCCACATACATGTTCGATGGTGAGAATTTCTATACTTTCAGAGATCAGTAATCTTCAGGGAATCTCATTGACACCGTGAGATTTAAGATATAATTTTGTAAAAAAGCCAATGAGACAATGAGAAAAACCCTTAATTTCACCTCGAATTATCAATATTATAACTCTTCGTGTAATGTTACAAACCATAGCCTACAGAAAAGGTCGTCGTTAAAGGGATAATTGATTTCCTTTTCAGACCGCAAATGCCTTCAAAGTGCATGATTATTGCTATTAATCTTATTTATGACATTTCTAGTGCTCTTTTAGGACCTAAAATTGCTTTAAAGGTAATTTTAGACCCCAAAATGTGTACATTTAGCAAATACGATCATACTAATTCAGTTCCACTTTCAAAAATAAAGTGACCGATAATTAAATAATTAGTCAATAACAACAATGCACGGGCCGGTGTGACCGCGCCGTTTGTCCTACCAGTTTCGTTTGTACGTCAGACATAATATGCGGGTTTTCTGCTCGCACGGATCGTCCGAGGGACGATCCATGCGGTTTGATAGCCGCACAGTCTGTCCCCCATTGTTTTACGTGTCTATCTATCTATCTTTCTATCTGGGTATCTTCTCCCGGTTTGGAGGTTGATTGCAGCATATCTCCATTTCATTCTATCTTCTGCCATTCCAGTTCTTGACATTCTCTACCCAATTGATTCTGGGTCTCCCTCTAGGTCTACTTCCTTCCATTCTTCCTTCCAATACATCCTTTAAGAGGCTTTGGTGCCTTTTAACATGACCACAGTATTTGATTTTTCTCTCCTTAACTAATCCTACTAGTGCAATTTGTTTACGCCCTGCCATGTGCAATATCTCTTTGTTGGTTTTCATTCGTTTCCAGGATATTTTCATCATTCTTCTGTAGATCCACATTTCAAAAGATGTTATTCTATTTTCCATGGTCTTGTTTATTGTCCATGTTTCTGCTCCATACAGTAGGATACATAACAGTTTACTAGTCTCAACCTAAGCGCAAATTTCAACTTTCTATTATTGAATAATCCTTTCATTGCCAGAAATGTATTCCGAGCAATTTCTATTCTTCTTTTTATTTCTGCTTCGCATCTGGCATCATCTGTGATATTTTGTCCTAAGTAGATGTAATTACTGACTTGCTCAATGATATGTCCATCGAGTTTCAAACATATTCTAGGCTTATTCTCTGTTCTACTAAAAATCTTTGACTTAGTTTTCTTGACATTCATGCTTAGACCAAACTCTTCACTTTTGACTTTTACATTATCCAATACATGTTGTAACTCTGCTTCATTCGTTTTACGTGTACGTATATTTGATAAAAGGAAGCAACTCGGCAAATCAATGTATTTAGACTCATTGTAAATCATGTGGTTGACATTTCTTCTAGAAATTACATAATAATAACTCTCTACAATAATTATAGAAGGTGATAAAAGAAAGAAACAAAGACTAATAATATAAGTAAAGGTGATAGAAGGGAAAAACAAAAGATAGCGTAAGGAAAGATAGGAAGATAAAAAAAAGTATATTGATAAAAAAAAACAAAAAAAAACGAAAAGGTAATAGAAGGAAGAAACAAAGAAAGCGTAAGGAAAGATATGAAGAGAAAATAATAGAATGATAAAAACAAAGAATAACATAAGAGAAAAGGTTAAAGAAGGAAAAAACGAAGGATAACATAGGAAAAGGTGAAAGAAGGAAGAAACAAAGGATAACATTTAAAGGGAGGGTTATAAAAGGAAGAAACAAAGAATAACACACAAAAAAGGTTATAGAAGGAAGACACAAATTATAACATACATGTATAAGGAAAGTAGATAGCAGGAAGAAACAAAGGATAACATAAGGAAAGGTTATTGAAGGAAGAAACAAAGGGTAATATAAGAAAAGGTTATAGAAGGAATTAAAACAGAATGACATCATAAAGGTTCGGGAACAAGACACGTTCTAGAAGGTATAAACAAAGAATACCATGAAAAAAGGTTAGAGAGGGAAGAAACAATGGATAACATAACAAGGAAAGGTAATATAGAAGGAAGTGAAACAGAATAACATCGTAAAGGTTGGGGAACGAATTAAAGCAAAGGATAACATAAGAAAAGGTTAGAGAGGGAAGAAACAATGGATAACATAAGGAAATATTATGGGAGGAAGAAACAAAGGGAAATATAAGCAAAGGTTATAGAAGTAAGAAACAAAGTATAACATAAGAAAAGCTTATAGAAGGAAGTGAAACAGAATAACATCAGAAGAGGTTAGAGAAGGACAAAACAAAGTATAACATGCAAAGGGAAACTAAAGAGGGAGAAACAAAGAATTACATACGAAAAGGTTCTAGAAGGAAGGAACAAGGGATAACATAGGAAAAGGTTAGAGAGGGAAGAAACAATAAGGAAAGGTGATAGCAGGAAGAAACAATGGATAACATAAGGAAAGGTTATTGAAGGAAGTAAAAACAGAATAACACCATAAAGGTTAGGGAGCGAATTAAAAAAAGGATGACATACATATTAAGGAAACTATAGAAGGAAGAAACAAAGGATAACACAAGAAAAGGTTATAGAGGGAAAGACAATTCAGGCCTGACTAAATATCAACTTTTTCGTAAGTCAACAGACAAGTAATTTAGTCATATACCTGATTAACATTTGAAGATTTCCTACACTAGTGCCTGGCCGTGCGTGTCCCATATTTGAACACTAAGTTGCACCTGAAATTGCAACATATGCATTATAAGCTCCAAACGCTTTCTTTCATACAAATACACCAACAACAAAATAATCCCAAAAGCTTGAATGCATATACTATTTCACAAGATGTAATTAAACAATATGAATGATATTAATGATACACTTACATGTACATGCAAATGCATGATCATTTTTGTGCTTCTTGCTCCCAGCAAGATAGTTTCCTTCTACATTTAATTTTCTTGCTGTTATGAGTTTATATTCATATTTTTGTTATCAAACATGAATAAATAAATGAATTTATAAATACACTTGTACAATGATGATAGTAGAACCAATGAAAATCGCAACTGATCTTCCCTAATTCCCTTTCTTTTCTTCCGCTTTGTTTTCTATCCCTTTCTCTCCTTTTCCCCTTTCACTTCCCTTCCTTCTCTCTCTCTCTCTCTCTCTCTCCCTCTCTCTTTGCTGAGGGGGGGGGGGGGGGGAGGGGTACAAATCGGGACAAACTGCAACTGATCTCCCCTACCTTTCTTCTTCCTCTTTTTCCTCCTTTCCCTTCCCTTACTTCTCTCTCTCTCTCTCTCATTTAAGTTTGCTGAGGGAGGCAGGTGCCTTTCGCCCCCTCCCCCCGATCCACACGATGTTGGGGGGATTAATCGTAACTGATCTCTGCTTCTTTTCACCCTTTTCTTTTCTTCTTCCTCTTAAGTGTTCCATTTTAGCTCTCCTCTTTCCTTTCCCTAACAGCCTGGGAGGCAAAGCCCTTTCGCCCCCCGATCTCCTTCTTTCCCCTTTTCTTTTCTTCTTCATTTCCCTTTGTCTCTTCTTTCCCTGTCCCTTATTTTTCTTTCCTTCTTTCTCTCCCTCTCTCTCTCTCTTTTGCTGAGGGGGGAGGGTGGCGAAGGCCTTTCGCCCCCGATCTCCCAGGGGGGTCACTCGCATACCAAAGTGGTATGCGTGCTCGTCACAGCACCTCAAAAATGGACCCTAAATGGCGTAATCAGTGTAGAAAATTTCGCCCATTATTGACGTACGGTTCTGTAAATCTCACCCCTAAATGGCGTAAGAAACTAAAATGGACCCCTAAACGGCGTAAACTCTAAAATGGACCCCTAAATGGCGTAAACTCTAAAAACAACCCCATAAATTGCGCAACACACCTATACACAGTAATTAAGAAAGAGTTCCAATGTGCCAAATGAAATTTACATGAAACATATTTAATTTCAATTTTGGCCTAGCTTTCATAATTAAAATATTGCATATAAATATATATCGGAATACATACAGAACTTTTACTTTAATTGGCCCCTAAATCCCACTTTCACCAAGCTAATAGTGTAATGTTAATTTTCACACTGAGGCATGTAGATACACACTGGAAGCTATGCTGGTTCTTCATTCAAGTGTATTAATACAGCTAACAAACTAACATGGGTCAGTAAAAAGTGCTTAGTTTCAATTTTGAATTAGAAATTTCAAATTAAAAACTTACTCTATTGCAAACATATACAACAAGATTACTATGGCCGGCAGTGTTGTACCCTATTACTCGGCTACACTGCAGGCTACACTGGCACCTACACAGAAGTAACAGTGTTGCTCCATTAATTTGAAGTAGCTCTACTGCTACCTCGGAAATGTTGGTATTCATAGTGCAGTTAAGGCGCAAATAAATGTCGGCGCTGGCATGGCCGAAAAGTGACCCTAAACGTCGAACTTAAAGTTGAAAAAAGATACCCTAAACGTTGAAACTTGACCTGAAAAGCACCATTTTTTCTAAAAACGTCGACGACGCCACAGGGCCAAAAAACGACCCTTTTTCGACGTTTTTTATGACGAGCACGCGTACCACTTTAGAAGGCGAGTGACCCCCTCCCCCCCCCCCCCCCCCCGGGCCGATCTCCTTCTTTTCCCCCTTTTCTTTTCTTCTTCTTCTTCCTCCTTTCCCTTATTCTCCGCTTTACCTTCTCTATCCCTCTCTCTCTCTTCTCATTTTTGTATTAGGGGTCAAGGCCCTCTCGCCCCCCCCCCCCTCCTGGATCCGCGCCGGGAAGACCTGTAGTGTCATCCCTAGCTAGCTGGCAAAGCTGAATATGGGTTATCCAGTCGTTTCATTCATTAAGTATAATTATACTTTACTGTATGGACTATGTATACGTGTGGACTAGAGTACGGACATTCGGTGCGGCAGGCGGACTTTGTGAAGTGCCTCGATAATCATTCACCTGATACGAATAATACTATCTGAATAGATAGAATCCAAACTGCATACATTAGTTGTCGCCAGGTTGGACAAACATTATGGCTTGGCCTACCTAGCAACACTTAATATATGCAGTTTGGATTCTGAATCTTGAAATACTATTATTCTTATCAGGTGAATGAAATAATTTGTATTGAGGAAATTCACAAGGACTTATGTATTAAATTTGACTACACGACTAGCACAATTTGTCTTGACCAAGCCACAACACGGATTTTTATCATATTTCAACAATTCATGTTATATCCATCTTCATGTTGTTAAAGTTAAGGAACAATAATCGAGAAAAAAAACTCACCGAAGAGCCGCTCGAGAATGTGATAGGCTTTGGTAATACAAAAACACATTTCCATAATCAACAAATTTAAGATGGACTTAATCTGATAGAACAGTAGTCTTGTTGTTTATAAACGTCTAGTAAAGTGTATACATGTAGCAATAAACACAAAATAAACTAATCACAATTTTCCGTAATAGTATATTACATTCTGATTACGTTTAAACCCCGTTTAAGTGGATTGAGAATGCAAGCGACAAAATAATTTTGTTTCAATCTTTGAGATTCATAATAAAACGTGATTATCAAGTCCAATTAATTAAAATACCAATTATGTTGCACGTGAGGTTATATGAATAGACTAAGCACTGTTGCGAGGGTATTTGCCAGCGAAATACCCAAATTCTATATCTAACATATATACGGAAAACAGGAGAGAGAAGATTGGTTCAAAGCTTTACCTAAAGTTTGTTTCTCTCTCTCCTTAAAGAGAAGATTGAGTTCTGAGAAAAGATGCAAAATAATTTGTGAGCGTTATCATTGTAGTTATGCAAGTGTGGAAGAACATCAGATAAAACATGTTCCCTGAAAAGCATGGCTCTTCAAATGCCTTAATATTCTAAACATAACATGTAACATCATACAATACGGGACGTATTTTTATGCCACATGTTCGTGTAGTCCCATATACATCTTTCTGTGTATAGTGATTGTAACTTGACCAAGACTGGGCCAAATTTCTTATCATTTTCATGATTGATGAACCTTGGAGTACACACCACTACATATATGCTAAATAATCAACCTTTTCTGATCGATTCCACACCGTTTCTTTCATAATGCAGTCACATGACCAGAACTCAACTTTATCTTTAACTGCGAGTGGGCCTTCGAGGTTCTAGGACACCTACCCCATGGACATCCACCCCCGGATAACCACCCCCAGTCAACTACCCCCAGGACAACTACCCCCTAGGGCAACCACCCTCTAGGACGACTACCCCGCGGGACAACTACCCCCTAGGACAACTACCCCCAGACAACTATCCCCTACGACAACCATCCTTTAGGACAACTACCCCCGGACAACTATCCCCCAGACAACTTCCCCCTACGACAACCAACCTCTAGGACAACTACCTCAGGCAACTATCCTAGGGGTAGTTTTCTGGGGGGGGGGGTAGTTTTTGTTGGGTAGTTGTCCTAGGGGGTAGTTGTCTGGGGGTACTTGTCCGGGGATAGTTGTCCTTGGGGGCAGTCGTCCTAGAGGGTGGTTGCCTTAGGGGGTAGTTGTCCTAGGAGGTAGTGGACTGGGGGTGGTTATCCGGGGGTGAATGTCCAGGGGGTAGGTGTCCGGATGCGGGCCTTAGGATTGTGATGGCCTACTCGTTTGGGAGCAAATCATTTGTCCTTAGATTAATGGTCAGATTTTTGGTAAATTTAGCCCAGAAATATTCCTGTCCTCTCAAGTTCTCAGTCCAGTAGATATAGGGTCTGCCATCACTGAGATACAACCTTGCCAAAAATGGCATTTCATCATCTGGGATGTCTTCGAGGAAAACCACGACTACGAATTCCGTCAGAGTGTCACTCACGTGGTCCATGGCCGTACGGAACTTGAGTATGAACCAGTGGTCGTGCACAGCAGCTCTGCTAAGCACTACAATGGTCTTGTAACTATGGCTCACCACGTAATCGACGGAATCTAAGTAATGCATACCCAACACAAGGTCTTCGTCACCAAAGACGTTCCTCTGAAACTGTGGAAGCCGTTCTTCGAAAGCCGGTCGGAGCTGTCTGCGAATCCATTCTTCGTCATCGTCGTAGAAAATGATGTTCACATCAAACTCGTAGTCATTGTGGTCTCGAGCGTCTCGCATCTCTGTATAGCCCAGTACGGCCAGTTTCAAGAGAAATCGTTTGTACCTCAACTGCCATCGGTAGTGATACAACAGCACGCTGATTACAACCAAGCTAATGAAAGCGAGGGGAATCAGAGAGAATATACCATAGTTCATTATACAGAGTTCATTTGGATCAAAATCAAGCAGGGGTTTCTCACGAAGAGCCTCCAGAGATGCTGACGAACAGATAGTTTGGTCCTTGTTTTCCAGGTGTATAGGTTCATTTAACCAATCAATCAGCCACTTTAGATCACAGTTACAATCAATTAGGTTCATTGATAGATCAAGTGATGAAATGGAGGAAAATATCGGCTTGAAAGTTTTTTGACTAAGACGCGTTAATCTGTTGTTGGCCAAAGAAAGATTTGTGAGCTTCCAGTTATTTGAGAACATTAGCTCCTCCAAGAAATCGATACGGTTTCCTTCAAAGCTAATACTTTTTATTTGACCCAACCCCGATAATACATCATCATGAATATGCTGTATGTAGTTTCCGTTCAAACTCAACTTCTGAAGCGAGTCCAACCCCGAGAAGACAAGAGGAAGTAGATTTGTAATTCCGCAGGAGTCTAGTTGTAGCTCTTGTACAACAGAGAGTTGCCGGAATATCCCTGACGGTATACTCCAGAAATAGTTATAACTCAAGTCCAAATGTTTAAGATTCGATAATCCATCGAAAAGAGACGCGTTAGCAGTTTTATTCCATAGGTTAAACGGCTCAAGCTTAAAGTCTTTCATGACTAAATTAACAAGGGATTGTAAATATTGAAACGATATTCCTGGTTGCAAACGAAGAAAGTTTGAACCATGAGAAAGGGAAAGTGATCTTAATAATGGGGCGTATAATTCCAGGATAAATAAACTACTTCCGGTGAAATCAATAGTTTGAATATTGTCAAGTCCGGAAAAGGGCGTCAGCTGAAAGGAATAAAGCTGTTTGTTCGAGCTTAGGTCTAAGAAAGTTAAATTTCCTAAACCGCGAAATACAGCTGCAGATATATCTGTAAACAGATTACCGGATAAGTAAAACTCCGATAAGTCCACCGTCCAAGTCTGATTTTGAGGATTAATTTGTCTTACTTGGTTGTTGGTGATTGTCAGGACCTTTAATGCATTCATGCCGTCGAAAAAATCTGGTTGGATTTCGTATATGGGGAGTTTGTTAAAACTGAAACTGAATTGTTTGAGTTTTGTCAAATTTGAGAAGACTAAAGGATGGAGGTTTTTCAGTTCGTTCCTGTTCATTTCCAGAACAGAGAGACAAGAATCACGCAGTGGATCAAAGAAACCTTTAGGAAACGCACCAACAGAACTTCGTGAGATTGTAAGCTGTTCGATGTCTGATTTTGAGATTCCGAGTATGATGTTCGCTAACACCTCGTAACTCAAGGGGTAGTTAGCTAGCACCAAAGAGCGAACATCTAGTGATGCGATCACATCAGGGTCTACTGATTGGATAGGGTTTTTTCTCAGATCTAGAGTATCAGTGTGGCACCCAAAGGTAAAATCTCTCGCCGTAAGGTGTCGTAGTTGATTTCCAGTCATGTCTACAGTGCCGACCATGCCACAAGAACTTACATTGATGAAGGAGAGCTGGTTGAAGGACAGGTCTGCAGTATCTAGATGTGGACTCCATTTTAGAATGTCATCGGGGAGCGACTTCAAGTTTGAAAAACTTAAATCGAGAATGGAAAGCTGTGAAGACATCACGAAGACGCCTGATGCTGGAAACACAAGAGGCGAGTTAGAGGATAGATCCAGGTTCATTAAGCCCTTGAGGGGATAAAAAGCGGCGACTTCTATCTCTCTTATGTCGTTATCGCAAATAGACAAGGTGTTAATTAGAGGGTATACTTCAAACGAAGAGTTCAAGAGTTTGGTAATATTGTTCCCATACAAGATAAGCACCTCGATATCCTCAGAAAGATTCTGGGGAACCGTGTTCAGGCCTCTACCGATGCAAACAGCTGATTTCAGTTCAAGATTCTGATCACATCCATAGAAAGATTTGCCCATGTTCAGTGTTAAGGATGGCATCGCCGAATCTCCATCGTGTCGATGTAAAGATTGAAAGGACGGGCTGACGAGGAGACAGGCGACGAGCAATGGGTACAAGATTGAGCAGTTTGCCATGACGTCAATATACATGTACATGTATCAACTCTGAACAATGAAAGTCAAACCTTTGTCGGATGAAAATATATCGCTCTTGAATATATGCTTATACAAGCTCATATGAGATATTCTAAAGCTTACGTATTAAGCATCACAAGCGGAAAGTTAGCATCAACATTAAACTTCCGTGCGCTTGTACAGTGCGTCCCAGAAAAAAACGAAGCCGAGAATTATCGGTGTTTTATTACAACTTAATCACAATTATAACTAATGAATTACACATATTTGTAAAGCTTAGATCCTCCTCTTTCAGTTAATGTAACTCAGGACAGAAAATGAACTTTCTAGAAATATGATTTTCTCTCTAAAATTCAGATACTGCCCGCCAAATGACTTTTTGGTTTCCTCTCTTTAAATTGTTTTTAATAACTCATGCGTGAAATATGCATCATACGAGTTGCATCAAATGAAAGAGGAAGATCTAAGCCTATCTAAAAATATGTGTTATGTATTAATTATAATTGTGATTAAGTTATGATAAAACATCGATAATTCTCGGTTTCGTTTTTTTCTGGGACGCACTGTATAATAGGCCTACTAGACTACTCACAAGTCGCAAATTCCTTCATAATTTTGACAATTAGAACCTGAGACTCTTTATACAGAAATGGTACAGAAACATCAATATCATTACACGCTCTTCCTATTTCCAGTTATGTTGAACAAGTCGCGAATAATAATTAATATAATTATTACAATGAATGTGATAGAACGGACAACATTTCTGAAGTAGGCGTTCTCGTCTTACGCTCGTGTGACCTACCCGATCATGCCGATGAATGGAAAGAAATGAAGTTGCGACATGGAGAGGAATTATCCCAAAATACTCTGGGATAAGTATCTCTAGCCATCACCCCCCCCCCCCCCCAAAAAAAAGAGAAAAGTTCAGGCTTTATTTACGGCAAATAGTTAAAGCATCAATTACATAAATAACAGGAAATCATGACGCAAGAATTGCCTTCATATTAATTCAAAAAGCTAGCCCATTTCGTGAACGATAAATGTACATATTCTCATAGACTTGTTTTAAAGTACATGTATATGCTAGTATTGCCCACATATTGAAAAGCTGCTACGATACTGTAACGATACAACTCTAAAAACTGTTACACAAGTTATCCTGCCTATGCAAATTATTGATCTGCCCAAAAAGAAGTTTTATTGAGTTATATTTATCACAGAAATAATCATAAACAATTGATGTAAAACATTATAAGGGCAGAGCTGAGACTAACAATCAAAAAGGTTTCTGATGGTCGAGGCCGAAATAACGTCATCTTGAAAATTAGAATTGTAAAAGGATAACTCTGCCCAACAAGTACATGCTTGGTAGCTAACACCTGCGTTCTCAGCTTGCAGTAGTATCTATTGCCCCGTGTGATCATGGACCAAGCGCCTTCTCTAAAGCTACAGACGGCGAGGGAGTGCTCTGATTAGCTACCGTCTTAGTGATCACGTGGTTAAGCTGGCACCAATGATAGGCGAGCTACGACACGCCGTGGTTTATAATGTTTAAGGTGTAAGTCATTCACAGACCAAGATTCGGTGTGAGAGCCGAATAACGACGATCCATAGAAAATGCATCCCACGAAAACTCAAGGCGCCTATGAATTACATGTACTGATATAATTGTATTATATTTAATTGCATTGTATTGTATTGTAATGATGATGATGGCAATAATAATAAGTATACAAATAATAATAGTAATAATGATATAAATAAAGATATCAAGAATAATGATAGCAGATGAGATTTGTAAGGCGTCATTTTTTATTGTGTTGTATTGTATCGTACATTGTATCGGATTGGATTAGTTCATTGATATAAAAATCATATAAAATGCAGCTAAAAGTATCATCATACGCATCATTATCGTCGTCATCATCATCTTCATCATAATCAACCTCACCATCATCCTCATCTTAGCAGTTATAACCATCACTACATTAATCATCATCATCATTCTTTTAATTATCATCATATTCTGTAACAGTACTATCATTGCTTTCATCTTATCATCATTATCATCATCATCATCATCATCATCATCATATGCAGTTTGTTAACTCTTTTTATGAAGGTATTTGCCAACCCTATTTATTACTGTCGGACAAAATTTGTTTCTTATCTGTCTGCGTATAATGTTAATTATAGATTTTTGTTCAGTTTATAAATTTGTCTCAAGTTTAGAGCAATTGAAAATATAAAGAAAACTAAATCACACAACGAATTCATTTGTTTATGCACTTCGTTAATACGTTGCAAGAGTTGTGCATACATTTAACGAAAGCAGGTCTAAAATAGGCCTTCATTTTTATATTCGTTAGAGGATATGTATACTGTATGTACCATTAAGTAGATTGTACATTTGTTTCAGGATTATATCACTGAGAGCCATTTCTATTCTGTAAATGTACAGGTGAGAAATTTACCCCTATTGAAGTCATTTTTATGGATCACTCCGTTTTAGAATTGAAATCCACTCTGAAAAGAGTACTTCAAGTCGCTAGTCAGGATTGAATTCCACATATAGTTTGTGTAATGATCTTGATGATCTTGATATAGAGTTACATTATAGAAACCTCATTTGTCGTGAATTTATAAATTTGTAGTGTGTGTGTGTGTGTATTGGGTTTTTACAGACGTATATCAATCAGATCTGATTATTTACGTCTGGGGACCGACCTTTAAACGTCACCATCCGAAAGACGTGACTCAGTTTCGAACCTGCGTCCTCGGCTGAATCAGTTTGTAACTTCCACTTTATAGCTGGATTACAGGCGCGCGCCACAACGCCTAGTGCAATGTGTGACATATCGCCACAAGGTGGCGCTATTAACATTTAAGCTTATACTCAACTGAAGCTTGAGGTGTATGATGACAATTTAAAATGGATTTAACTCCAAGACGAAGCGATCCCAAATAATTCAGTTGATTTCTACTCCTCTGCATGTAGAGTGTAATGTGAACAATACTAGCTGCTGTAGGATGAACTTTAATAGATGTAATTGTCCTGCATTCAGGGATAAATGTCTGATTGTCTATTTCAACACAAACATCTGAATTTGACCGCAATTTCAAATCTTTAAAAAAAAATTGCCTCAAGAAATCATATTTTTATTTGTGATATGTCAGTGTAAAGTTCCAACATTTCATTAGGTGACGAAGAAAGCTAATGAAATTGCAGTTGGTTTATTTGTTGTGTATTGCCCTCGGTAAACGTTTTATCAACAATGATCGCAATGTACAATATGAGGTTAAAAAAAATGCGCTCCAGAGAAATGCAAACACGACAACAAACTCATGTTATGATTTTTATTTCCTGTCATGTTTGTTCAATTTATCGTTTCCAATTACTGTCGGTATCTTCATTCTGTTTTTCATCTCGAGTCATTGTGTAATTAAGCAGCTAATGCAATTTGTACGAAACTAAGTGAATATTAAATAACAACGGAACATTCGATTTAATGCATTTCAAGTGCTAACAGTGACAGATACCATTTTACAGATCATGCACTGATATTTTTTGCTAATGCTGTTATTATTTCCATTAAGAACGGTACGTGCATCTGGAAATTTTGTTTAATGTTTTTGATCATTTAAATGTACTCCAAAGTATTTTGTACGGATGATGTTAGTTTTTATCGTGATTCGTGCTATTTTTGTCTTAAAAAATGTGTATTAAATAAACCTTGAACAAAGATAACAAATACAAATCATGAAAGTTTTACGAATAAAACTTTATCTGATGTAACTCTGCATGTTAAGTGTTTTTTTGTTTTGCAGTATCCCCATCACTCCCTCCCTCTCTCTCTCCCTCTATCTCTCTCTCTCTATCTCTGTCTCTCTCTCTCTCTGTCTCTCTCTCTCTCTCTCACTCCCTCCCTCTTTCTCTCTCTCCCTCTCTTTCTCTCCCTCTCTCTCTCTTTCTCTCCCTCTTTCTTTCTCACCCTCTCTCTCTCCCCCTCTCTCTCTCTCTCCCTCTCTCTCTCCCTCCCTCTCCACCTCCATCATCTATATATCTCTCTCATTCTCCACAATCTTCCTCCCCTCTCATTCCCTTTCTTTCCCAATACATTTCTCTCTCTCTCTCCTCTCCACCTCCATCATCTATATATATCTCTCTCTCTATCTCTCTCTCTCAATCTCCACAATCTTCTTCCCCTCTCATTCCCTTTCTTTCCCAATACATTTCTCTCTCTCTCTCCTCTCCACCTCCATCATCTATATATATCTCTCTCTATCTCTCTCTCTCAATCTCCACAATCTTCTTCCCCTCTCATTCCCTTTCTTTCCCAATACATTTATCTCTCTCTCTCTATCTCTCTCTCTCCTCTCCACCTCCATCATCTATATATCTCTCTCTCTATCTCTCTCTCTCAATCTCCACAATCTTCCTCCCCTCTCATTCCCTTTCTTTCCCAATACATTTCTCTTTCTCTTCATATCATGTTTTATCTCTTCTGATAACATTCAGTCATTTACATACGTGTAACTAAGGGGGGGGGGGGGGGAGGAGTGATGGGGTTCGAGGTTTCGAACATTCCCGCCAGCCTGATATAATTACATGTATAGAGAGAACATATCATTTCTAGGAGCAATTGCAATATCTAGCACAGACTAATGCTATGGAGAATTTCGATCAAGAAATCATGAAATACATATTTTGATGCGGACAATAGCGAGCATAACTAGAATAAAAAAATCAAAACAAAAAATCGCAAGGGCTCTATTAAAGAAGGGGGTCGGGAGTGGTGATGTTACTGTCATCTGACATACTATAAATTGTTTTTAATATGCCCCCCCCCCCCAATGGAATTTGTGTTCAGGTTTCCGGTTAAAATAAATGTCCTAGATTTCCTAGCTTTAAGAGGAAAATCCTTTTCACTCCATTAGCTATCTTTTGAAAGTTCGTTTCGAAATGGAAACAGACTGCTAGTTTTCTGTTTCTCGTATTTCTAAACACTTTCTTTCTCATATTTTCAGGTTCTCAAGTTCTCCTCAAGTGCTCACATTAAAAGACAAAAAAGGAACCATTCCTAACTCAATTTTATTTCGTCAAATAATAACATGGAAATTCATTGTGGGATTTTACATAGTTATTACATTTTACCTTAAAATCATGAATAAAAAGAAATCAAAAGCATGATAGTGAAATAAAAAATAATAACATTCAAAATCGGTGAAAAATTTGAATTTTGTTATCTTGTCATCAATTATTAATAATAAGTTGAAATCCTGGCATTTGATTGGCTAAGAGCAAATTTGTCATTTATAACAAGTTGTATGAAACAGGACCCAGGTCACATATTTCGTTATTTATTTAAAGTGACTTGGTAACCTCGTTGAAAGTTGATGACAAAATTGCATCATTTTGTATGAAATGTTACTTATTATATTCCTTTTACCGTACAACATGCAAATAATCCTGAAAAAATACTCAAACCACAAAGATATCTATGGTTTTCTTTAAAGGTGTCACTGTGCGACACCCTCTAAGAGTGATTAACCTTAAATTCTCCCAACCATTTATGAATTTTCCCAACCGTTTTTCCATGAAAAAAAAGATTAAAGACAGGCTTTAAAAAATCTGTCAACACTTAAATGTCTGGAATGGTATATAGAGCCAATTCATTGCTTTGTGACGGTTGACATTCACCTAAAATTTCATTAAATTGTAATAATATATTTGGGAGAATTAAGAAATCGATCAGATCAGTTTTTCCCAATTTATATCATTAATAATGGTCCGTTATAATACTCTCAAATCTCAGATTATCTTTAATTGTACATCTAGCATTGAAGTCACTACCTTAGCACCACTATTTCTCATCTGAACATTGTTACCAAATCCCTTTAAAAATACTCAAACTGGCGTTGTGGCGTGCCTGTAATCCAGCTAAAAGTGGAAGTTACAAATGGATTCAGCCGAGGACGTAGGTTCGAAACTGAGTCATGTATTTCGGATGGTGACGTTTAAAGGTCGGTCTCCAGACGTAAATAATCTGATTGATACACGTCTGTAAAAACACAATACACACACGCGCCACCCGGGGACATCCCATCCTCCTCCTTTCTCGCTCCGTACATTGTGAAATTTTCATCTAAACTGTGAGAAACACAGGTACACATTAATTATGCTGTAATACGATATTATATTCCTTTGACACTGTTCTACACTGACAAGTTTAACTATCATACAACAATGTGAAAGTATGTGTGGGGACAGTATTAAAAATGATTTTGAAAACAAGCAAAGTTTGTTGTGACTAGCATAATTTACAGATATTTACACTTTAAATATATACATGTACTCATGAAGCTATTCCACATACATGTTCGATGGTGAGAATTTCTATACTTTCAGAGATCAGTAATCTTAAGGGAATCTCATTGACAACGCGAGATTTAAGATCTAATTTTGTAAAAACAGCCTAAAAGACAATGAGAAAACCCCTTAATTTCACCTCGAATTATCAATATTATAACTCTTCGTGTAATTTTCTAAACGATAGCCTACATAAAAGGTCGTCGTTAAAGGGATAGTTGAATTCTTTTTTCAGACCGCAAATGCCTCCAAAGTGCATAATTATTGCTCTTAATCTTATTTATGACATTTCTAGTGCTCTCTTAGGACTTAAAGTTGCTATGAAGGTAATTTTAGACCCCAAAATGTGCGAAATTTAGCCAATACGATCATACTAATTCAGTTCCACTTTCAAAAATAAAGTGACCGATAATTAAATAATTAGTCAATATTAAACAACAATGCACGGGCCGGCTGGTTGTGCGTATTATAACCAACACGCAAAAGCCAACATCGGCATTGGCTGAAATAAAACGTAAAAGGCGCTTTTTCGACCGCTGGTTAAAATAATCGAATATTTATGGATATTTTAGCCGTCTCTGAGCCGATTTTGATCACTCAAAGATGATTTTTTTTTTTTCATTTAAATTTAAAAACGGACACTCAGTTTTTCATCATCTAACAACAAATTATTTTGTGTAGCGCCCTCTGCAACAAAACTCGACTATCCCTTTAAAGATGTTTCATGGACATGGGATTTTGGTTTTGTTGAAGAGATTCACTTCTCCATAAACACTTACACTTACACTTACCGGCGCACATTACACGATCCGACTGCGAGACTATTCTTGAAGAAATGACAATTATATTAGTTATGAGAATTTAAACGAAGAACGCTTTGCTGATCTAGATTTTAAATAATGATAAGAATACTAACAAAAATCAATTTAGCGCTTTTAAGCCCTCTAGTCAAAATTAATTCCGAATCAGCTTCAAATCGTAGACAATCGTATTATTGGTATTAGTAACGTCACTAAGAATCTGAGCCGATTTAGATTTTCCTCCGTCAAGGAAGCTTGAAATCCCCTAAAAGTGAGATTTTTAAAATTACATGAATAATCAGATTCTTGATCATTGAGATTTTACATGTTAGAATGTTTATTTAACATGCTGCTGTAAATTCTTCCGAAATTGGTTCGCAATTAGATCGTGTAGTGTAATAGAGTAAGTAGAAACCTTTAAATGCTTACTAATTTCTTTAGCAAATATGAAATAATACAGTTGCAGTCATGGTGATTGTAATCCTAATATTGACAAATATAAAGAAACAGCCGATACAAGTACTATCAAGATTTGTATTCAACCATGTCATAAAGCCATCATACTACCAGGATACACGTAGAGTCTATGATTGTAAATTATCTATCCGATTTACTAACACATTTTAATTTCAATGTATACCTTTAACAGAAACAAGAACAACAGCATTAACAACAACAATGTCAATGGTGATGGTGATAATGATGATAATAATAAAGACAATAATGACAACGATGATAATGATACTGATGACAGGGAATAAGACAATTATTATGATAATAGTATAATAGTAACAATACAAGTAGCGCGATTTACTACTACTACTACTACTTTTACTACTACTGATACTGCTACTACTACTACTGCTACTACTACTACTACTACTACTACTACTACTACTACTACTACTACTACTACTACCACTACTACTACTTCTACTACTACTACTACTACTACTCTTAAAGCTGCTGTTACTACTACTACTACTACTACCACTTTCATTACTGATAACCATTAAACGTATCTCTAGATTCCTGCATGACCGATACTCGTTTGGGATCAAATCATTTGTCCTTAGATTAATGGTAAGATTTTTTGTCAATTCATCCCGGAAATAATATTGTCCTCTCACGTCCTCAGTCCAGTTGATATAGGCAGGGCGGGTCCAGCCGGTGGCGAGGGCGAAGGCCCAAGGGGGGGGGGGGGGGGGATTCGTGAGGAAATATTTAGCGACGAATAAGCCGGCGAATAAACGGGGGGGGGGGGGGGGTAAGGAGCACTTGAGAATCGACGCAATTCAGATCTAACGTAGTATCCCCCGGTTGATCTCGATGCGAAACGCTCGCCGCATGAGTTATCTAGGAATAATTTATTATTTATATTATTCTCTGTTTTTGAGCTTGAAGAGCATTAACTTTGAGATTAAAAATGATATGACTTAAAGAGAAGGTTGAGTTCTGAGAAGAGGTGAAAAATAATTTGTGATCGTTATCGTTCTTATCATGCAAGCGTGGAAGAACACCAGATAAGACATGTTCCCTGAAAAGCATGGCTTTTCAAATGCCTTCCTATTCTAAATATGTCATGTAACATCGTAAAAATCCAGGGTAGGATTTTTACGCCACGTGTTCGTGTAGTCCCATATACATCTTTCTGTGTACAGTGTTTGTAACTTTACCAAGGCTTGGCCAAATTTCTTATCATTTTGATGATTCCAGAACCTTGCAATACACGCAAATTCTTATATGCTAGATGATCAACCTTTTCTGGTCGATTCCACACCGTTTCTTTCACAATGCAATCGCATGACCAGAACTCAATTTCATCTTTAACGCTTTTGTGGGTAGCCACTCTCTCAACCTATTGAAAGCAATGTGTATTTCACTCTCATTTCAAGCCTAGAAGTCAATTCAAAGCTTGATATTTTTGAGTGAAGTGCTTACGAACGAAACCGAAATTAGCTAAAAGAGTGCTTTGTCATTTTGCGCTATATGAAAGTATTATAACTATCAGGAAATGCCGTATGTAATTCTCACAAATGTGCGTGTGTAAGTATATTTCCCCCAAATTGTTGCATATTTTCAAAAAAATATTAATAAAAAATATATAAATAAACATGAAAGAAAATAAACATAACCATCTTATTCAATATACTTCAATCTATCATCATGCAAATGTTCACATTAATTGGGCCTGCCTAGGCCGAGATCTTAGGGAGGGGGGGGGGGGGCATAAGGCCCCCCAGGTCGTATTAAGACCTCTAGCCCAGCCTTTTTAGGGTTAAGGACAATCTGTAATTATTCGCAGTTTGGCCGAAACCAAACTCGACCGGTGGTGCTTAATTAGAGGGATGTTTGAAGTGATCGAAAATAGTACAAAATTCTGAGAAAATTACATCAAGCAATTTAACTAAACCTGACTCGAGAATCTGATAGGCTTTGGTAATATAATCAGCGAATTTAAGATGGACTTAATCTTAGAACAGTAATCTTGTAGTCTATAAACGTCTAGTAAAGTGTATACATATAGCATTAAACACAAATAATCACAATTTTTCGTAATAGTATATTACATTCTGACTAGGTTTTAACCCCGTTTAAGTGGATTGAGAATGCAAGCGACAAAATAATTTTGTTTCAAGTTTTGAGATTCATAATAGAACGTGATTGTCAAGTCCAATTGATTAAAATACCAACTATGTTGCACGTGAGTTTATATGAAAGTAGACTAAGCACTGTTGCGGTGGTATAATTTGCCAACGAAATACCCACATTCTATATCTAACATATATACGGAAAACAGGAGAGAGAAGATTGGTTCAAAGCTTTAACTAAAGTTTGTTTCTTTCTCTCCTGAAAGAGAAGGTTGAGTTCTGGGAAGAGATGCAAAATAATCTGTGAGCGTTATCATTATTGTTATGCAAGTGTGGTTGAACATCAGATAAAACATGTTCCCTTAAAGCATGGCTCTTCAAATGCCTTAATATTCTAAACATAACATGTAACATCATACAATACGGGACGTATTTTTATGCCACATGTTCGTGTAGTCCCATATACATCTTTCTGTGTACAGTGATTGTAACTTGACCAAGACTGGGCCAAATTTCTTATCATTTTCATGATTGATGAAACTTGGAGTACACACCAATACATATATGATAAATGATCAACCTTTTATGATCGATTCCACACGAGCTGTTTCTTTCACAATGCAGTCGAGTTTCCAGAACTCAACTTTATCTTTAACTGCGAGTGGGCCTTAGGGGTTCTAGGACACCTACCCCATGGACATCCACCCCCGGATAACCACCCCCAGTCAACTACCCCCCAGGACAACTACCCCCTAGGGCAACCACCCTCTAGGACAACTACTCCCAGACAACTATCCCGGACAACTATCCCCCGGACAACTACCCCTAGACAACTACCCCCTACGTCAACCATCCTTTAGGACAACTACCCCTGGACAACTATCCCCCGGACAACTACCCCCAGACAACTACCCCCTACGACAACCACCCTCTAGGACAACTACCTCGGGCAACTATCATAGGGGGTAGTTTTCTGGAGGTTGTTTTCTGGGGGTAGTTTTCCTACGGGGGTAGTTGTCTGGAGTACTTGTCCGGTGGTAGTTGTCCTTCGGGGTAGTCGTCCTAGAGGGTGGTTGCCTTAGGGGGTAGTTGTCCTAGGAGGTAGACTGGGGGTGGTTATCCGGGGTGGATGTCCAGGGGGTAGCTGTACGGATGAGGGCCTTAGGATTGTGATGGCCTACTCGTTTGGGAGCAAATCATTTGTCCTTAGATTAATGGTCAGATTTTTGGTAAATTCAGCCCAGAAATATTGCTGTCCTCTCAAGTCCTCAGTCCAGTAGATATAGGGTCTGCCATCACTGAGATACAACCTTGCCAAAAATGGCATTTCATCATCTGGGATGTCTTCGAGGAAAACCACGACTACGAATTCCGTCAGAGTGTCACTCACGTGGTCCATGGCCGTACGGAACTTGAGTATGAACCAGTGGTCGTGCACAGCAGCTCTGCTAAGCACTATAATGGTCTTGTAACTATGGCTCACCACGTAATCGACGGAATCTAAGTAATGCATACCCAACACAAGGTCTTCGTCACCAAAGACGTTTCTCTGAAACTGTGGAAGCCGTTCTTCGAAAGCCGGTCGGAGCTGTCCGCGAATCCATTCTTCGTCATCGTCGTAGAAAATGATGTTCACATCAAACTCGTAGTCATTGTGGTCTCGAGCGTCTCGCATCTCTGTATAGCCCAGTACGGCCAGTTTCAAGAGAAATCGTTTGTACCTCAACTGCCATCGATAGTGATACAACAGCACGATGATTACAATCAAGCTAATGGAGGCGAGGGGAATCAGAGAGAATAGACTTTTGTTTATTATACAGAGTTCCTTTGGATTAAAATCAAGCAGGGGTTTCTCACGAAGAGCCTCCAGAGATGCTAACGAACATATAGTTTGGTTCTTGTTTTTCAGGCGTATAGGTTCATTTAACCAATCAATTAGCCACTTTAGATCACAGTTACAATCAATTAGGTTCATTGATAGATCAAGTGATGAAATGGAGGAAAATATCGGCTTGAAAGTGTTTTCACTAAAACGCGTTAATCTGTTGTTGGCCAAAGAAAGATTTGTGAGCTTCCAGTTATTTGAGAAAATTAGTTCCTCCAAGTACTCGATACGGTTTCCTTCAAAGCTAATACTTTTTATTTGACCCAACCCCGATAATACATCATCATGAATATGCTGTATGTTGTTTCCATTCAAACTCAACTTCTGAAGCGATTCCAACCCAGAGAAAACAAGAGGATGTAGATTTGTAATTTTGCAGTATTCTAGATTTAGCTCTTGTACAACAGAGAGTTGCCGGAATATCCCTGACCGTAAACTCGAGAAAGAGTTATAACTCAAGTCCAAATGTTTAAGATTAAATAATTCATCGAAAAGAGACGCGTTAGCATTTGTATTCCATAGGTTATACAGGGAAAGCTGAGAGTCTTTCATGTCTAAATTATCAAGGGATGGTAAATATTTAAACGATTTTCCTGGTTTTAACAAAGATAAGAGTGTTGTTCCAAGAGAGCTTAGGGAAAGTGATCTTAATAATGGGGCGTATAATTCCAGGAGAATTATACTACTTCCGGTGAAATCAATGGTTTGAATATTGTCAAGTCCCGAAAAGGCCGTCTGCTGAAAGGCATAAAGCTGTTTGTTCGAGCTTAGGCCTAAGAAAGTTAAATTTCCTAAACCGCGAAATACAGCTGCAGATATTTCTCTTAACAGATTACCAGTAAAGTAAAACTCTGATAAGTCCACTGTCCATGTCTGATTTTGAGGATTAATTCGTCTTATTTGGTTGCCGGTGATTGTCAGGACCTTTAATGCATTCATGCCGTCGAAAAAGTCTGGTTGAATTACGTCTATGGGGAGTTTGTTATCACTGAAAGTGAATTGTTTGACTTTTGTCAAATTAGAGAAGATTAAAGAATAGAGGTTTTTCAGTTTGTTCCCGTTCATTTCCAAAACAGAGAGAGAAGAATCACGCAGTGGATCAAAGAAACCTTTAGGAAATGCACCAACAGAACTTTGTGGGATTCTAAGCTGTTCGATGTCTGATTTTGATATTCCGAGTATGATGTTCGATAACACCTCGTAACTCAAAGGCCAGTCACCTACCACCAAAGAGCGAACATGTAGTGATGCGATCACATCAGGGTCTACTGATTGGATAGGGTTTAGTCTCAGATCTAGAGTATCGATGTGGCACCCAAAGGCAAAATCTCTCGCCGTAAGGTGTCGTAGTCGATTTCCATACATGTCTACAGTGCCGACCATGCCACAAGAACTTACATTGATGAAGGAGAGCTGGTTGAAGGACAGATCTGCAGAATCTAGATGTGGACTCCATTCTAGAGTGTCATTTGGGAGCGACTTCAAGTTTGATGACCTTAACTTCAGAATGGAAAGCTGTGAAGACATCACGAAGACGCCTGATGCTGGAAACACAAGACGCGAGTTACGGGATAGATCTAGGAAATTAAGCCCTTGAGGGGGTAAAAAGCGGCGATTTCTATCTCTCTTATATCGTTATTGGTAATGTACAAGGTGTTGATTAGAGGGTATACTTCAAACGAAGAGTTCAAGAGTTTGGTAATATTGTTCAAAGACAAGTTAAGCACCTCGGTATCCTCAGAAAGATTCTGGGGAACCGTGTTCAGGCCTCTACCGACGCAATAAGCTGATTTCAGTTCGAGGTTCTGATCGCATGCACGGAAAGATTTGTCCATGTCCAGTGTTAAGAGTGGCATCGCCGAATCTCCATCGTGTCGATGTAAAGATTGAAAGGACGAGCTGACGAGGAGACAAGCGACGAGCAATGGGTACCAGATTGAGCAGTTTGCCATGACGTCAATTTACATGTACATGTATCAACTGAAAAATGAAAGTCAAACCTTTGTCGGAAGATAATATATCGCTCTTGAATATATGCTTATACAAGCTCATATGAGATATTCTAAAGTTTACGTATTAAGCATCACAAGCGGAAAGTTAACATCAACATTAAACTTCCGTGCGCTTGTACAGTGCGTCCCAGAAAAAAACGAAGCCGAGAATTATCGATGTTTTATCACAACTTAATCACAAGTATAAATAATGAATTACACATATTTGTAAAGCTTAGATCCTCCTCTTTCATTTAAAGATGAAGTTGAGTTCTGGTCATGCAATTGCATTGTGAAAGAAACGGTGTGGAACCGACCAGAAAAGGTTGATCATCTAGCATATAAGAATTTGGGTGTATTGCAAGGTTCTGGAATCATCAAAATGATAAGAAATTTGGCCAAGTCTTGGTAAAGTTACAAACACTGTACACAGAAAGATGTATATGGGACTACACGAACACGTGGCGTAAAAAGCCGGCCCCCCGATTTTTACGATGTTACATGCATATTTAGAATATGAAGGCATTTAAAGAGCCATGCTTTTCGGGGAACATGTCTTATCTGATGTTCTTCCACACTTGCATAATAAGAATGAGTAACGCTCACAAATTATTTTTCACCTCTTCCCAGAACTCAACCTTCTCTTTAATGCAACTCAGGGCAGAAAATTAACTTTCTAGAAATATGATTTTCTCTCTAAAATTCAGATACTGCCCGCCAAATGACTTTTCGGTTTCCTCTCTTTATTTGTTATTAATCACTCGTGCGTGAAATATGCATCATATGAGTTGCATCAAATGAAAGAGGAAAATCTAAGCTTTACAAATATGTGTTATTTATTAATTATAATTGTGATTAAGTTATGATAAAACATCGATAATTCTCGGTTTCGTTTTTCTGGGACGCACTGTATAATAGGCCTACTAGACTACTCACAAGTCGCAAATTCCTTCGTAATTTTGACAATTAGAACCTGAAACTCTTTTTACAGAAATGGTACAGAAACATCAATATCATTACACGCTCTTCCTCTTTCTAGTTATGTTGAACAAGTCGTGAATAATAATTAATAGGATTATTACAATTAATGTGATAGAAAGTAAAACATTTCTGAAGTAGGCGTTCTCGTCTTACGCTCGTATGACCTACCTGATCATGCCGATGAAGGGGAAGAAATGAAGTTGTGATATGGAGAGGAATTATTCCAAAATACTCTGGGATACGTATCTATTTCCATCAACCCCCCCCCCCAAAAAAAAAAAAAATCAAAAAAATAAATCAAAAAATCAAAAATCAAAAAATCAAAAAAAAATCAGACTTTATTTATGGCAAATAGTTAACGCAGCAATTACATAAATAACAGGAAATCATAACGCAAGAATTCCCTTCATATTAATTTCAAAAGTTCGCCCATTTCGTGAACGATAAATGTACATATTATCATAGACTAGTGTAGTATATACTAGCATTGCCCACATATTGAAAAGCTGCTACGATACTGTAACGATACAACTCTAAAAACTGTTACACAAGTTATCCTGCCCTTGCAATTTATTGATCTACCCCAAAAAAAGTTTTATTGAGTTATATTTATCACAGAATTAATCATATAAACAATTGATGTAAAACATCATAAGGGCAGAGCTGAGACTAATAATCAGAAGGTTTCTGATGGTCGAGGCTGAAATGACGTCATCTTGAAAATTAGAATTGTAAAAGGATTACTCTGCCCAACAAGTACATGCTTGGTAGCTAACACATGCGTTCTCAGCTTGCAGTAGTATCTAGTGCCCCGTGTGATCATGGACCAAGCGTCTTCTCTTAAGCTACATACGGCGAGGGACGTGCTCTGATTGGTTACTGTCTTAGTGATCACGTGGTTAAGCTGGCACCAATGATAGGCGAGCTACGATACGCCGTGGTTTATAATGTAAGGCGTAAAGTCATTCACAGACCAAGATTCGGTGTGAGAGCCGAATGACGAAGAAGGATTTAATAGGTACAGCCTATAGAAAATGCATCCCACGAAAACTCAAGGTGCCTATGAAGTACATGATATAATTGTATTATATTGAATTGCATTGTATTGTATTGTAATGATGATGATGACAATAATAATAATAATAATAGTGATAATAATAATGATATTAATATTTTTTATTTTTTATTTTTTATTTATTATTATTCTGCTTGGGTCTAATTTCATCCTATGCATTAACTCTACATTCTCATTTTGCCTTTCTCTCCTTCAATTTTACTTCCTCTCTCTCTCTCTCTCTCTCTCTCTCTCTCTCTCTCTCTCTCTCTCTCTCTCTCTCTCTATCTCCCTCTCTTGTTTCTTTCTGGCCCAGCTGTTTATGTATTCTCTCCCTCTTGTTGTTGTACATGCAACAATATACAATGCAATTTATACATCACAATGGGGTTGAATTCATATGATCTTTAAATAGATCTTTAATCTGATCCCCACTCAATTTATGTTACTTGATCTGTCGACTATTGAATTTACTGTGTCCATCTTTTTATATTTGTCATACATGTATTGATAAAAATAGTAATTATAATGATATTAAAGGGATAGTTGAGTTCTGTTGCAGAGAGCGCTACACAAAATTGGGGGTTCGGTTTTCTCGTTACAAATCTTGTACTGCGCTGGGTATCGTATGCCGGCTGACGGGGCCTGTCACGTAAATATCCAAGGTTGATCAGAAGTAAAAAATCTTCTACATTCACACTCCTTATCTACCATGATGGTGGTGATGTTATCTCTTTAAAAAATTCCAGCAGAAGACCGAAACTCTTAACACTTCCGAAAAATTATATGAACGCAGAAACCTCCACAATGTCGTCATACTATAGTATCAAAGCAACAATGTATATAATATGTTTCAATAATCATTTATTTTATGGAGGACAATTTGTGACATGGAACAAATCTATACGAAAGATCAAAATATACAAATGAATCAAATTATGTAAAAATAGAAATTTCAAAACGACCAAATTGCAGATATTGAACTATTCAATGTAAAAATGTAGTTGTGTGATGAACATTTATGGCTGTGTAAAATTACTTTTCCAAAAATTTGTATTCACAATGTTTTGTCAAGGTATCTGCCAACCTTATGTATCATTATCGGACAATTTTTTTTAAAATCTGTCGGCGTATAATGTTGAAGAGAGATTTTGGTCAGTTTATAAATTTGTCTCAAGTTTAAAAATATGAAGAAAAACAAATCACTCAACGAATATATTTGCTTACGCACTTCGAAAGAAATACGTTGCAAGAGTTGTGTGTACATTAGGTCTAAAATAGGCCTTTAATTTTCTATTCATTAGAAGATATGCATACTGTTTGTACCATTAAATAAATGTAAATTGCAAATTTGTTTCGGGATTATGTCACTGAGAGCCTTTTCTATTCTGTAAAATGTACAGGTGAGTAATCCAGAGTAAGTCAAATCAATACTATGGAGTGATTTCCACACATAATTTTGTATAATGATCTTGACATCGAATTACATTATAGAAACTCAATTTGTCGAGACATACTTTAAATGTCGGCATGACTCTATGGCCATCCAACCAAATAACGTATCTCTTTTTTTTGGTAGTGTAGTTGGTTGGTTGGTTGGTTCTTCGTTTAGATGGCGCTCTTCAATCTCAAAGATTATTTGCGCCAGTCAATTTCGTGTATAGCTTTGGCGTGGGCTTCGGAAATCAAGCCCACGAGCGACTTTCCTTGGTGAAATGAAATTAATAGTGATATGGTTTAAAAAAAAAAAAAAAAAAAAAAAAAAAAAAAAAAAAAAAAGCTGCAATATTAAAATTGCATAAAATGCACATAAAAGGCGAGATGGGAGTTAGTTGCAATTGTTCATGGAAAAACCGCAAATACTTCATTTTATATATTATTACAGGATCGACATAAGTTAAGGGGATCCCTGATAGCTTTAAAAAGCTATCTAAAACGATTAGTATCGTATATGTAACCCAATAATTCACGAGTAAAAATTGGGTTAGACATCAATAATTGTTTCAGATTGGGGTTGTTCAATTTAATCCTTTCTTTTAAGAGACGTCTATCTTTGTCGTATTTTGTACAA
This sequence comes from Strongylocentrotus droebachiensis, assembly GCA_035222895.1. Lineage (NCBI taxonomy): Eukaryota > Metazoa > Echinodermata > Echinoidea > Camarodonta > Strongylocentrotidae > Strongylocentrotus > Strongylocentrotus droebachiensis. The sequence goes on from JAVYIG010014066.1 coordinate 37,313, forward strand.
TAGAAAATAAAATGTTTAATTGTTTCATCTTCTTGACAAACTTCACAAAGAAGTGCAATGTGTGACATATCACCGCAAGGTGGCGCTATCAACTTTTAATCTTATACTCAACTGAAGCTTGAGGTACACTCTAAGAAAAAAAGGTTCGTTTCAGCACCTTTTAAGGGTGCACACATTTGCCACACCAGCAGCACCTTTAAAGGTGCTTGCGAGCACCTTTTCAAAATGGTGCTGTTGAGCACCCTTAGAAAGGGTGAATGTGTGCACCCTTTAAAGGTTCCAGTGAGCACCCTTAAAAAGGTGAATGTGTGCACCCTTTAAAGGTTCCGGTGAGCACCCTTAAAAAGGGTGAATGTGTGCACCCTTTAAAGGTTCCGGTGAGCACCCTTAAAAAGGTGAATGCAAGCACCCTAATAGGTGCTGTTGAGCACCCTTTTAAAGGGTGCTGACAAGCACCCTTATAAGAGGTGAATACCAGCACCGTTACAGGGTGCTTGTGTTCCCAAGGGTGCTTAATTAGCTTGATTAGACTTTCTCTCTCTCACCTCCACAGATTCACACTTTGAACAATTTTAACACACAAATGCACCTCAACATAATTCTCCACACTCATAAGCTATGTCGAAGATGTTTATAGTTTTTCTACCATGTGTATTCATCTAATGTTGGCTCCTCCATAGTAACTTTGACCTTCACATCACTAGGAAAACAAACTAAAAGAACACTTGACATTTAGGTTAAGCGAATTATAATTGTGCAATGTACATACATGTAATTCAGTTTTTCAAAATAATCTTTAAAATGTGCTGAAAATAAATGACAAAACAAATCTACATGTATTTTAGCACTCGTCTTAGATAGTAAGAAATGTTATACATCCAAAAGTAAGAATACAAAACAGTTTGCATTAGTATCTTGATGCTGACTGAGACAAAGTGAAGATTGAGGTACGGTAATACATGTGATTTATGAATAAACTTTGACGATGTATGCGTATATATAATTATATACCAAAACAAAACATTTTCTCCACACACTTCATCACTTGAAATTGTCTAAGTATACAACAAACAACATAAATAAAGCAAGTATTAGTGATGAAATTATACTCCTGAGTTGCACTAATTTAAGGGAGGGTTGAGTTCTGGGAAGGGTCAGAAAGAAATTTGACTAAAGTAACATGACAGCATGAATAATTGCACTATATTAGAGACCCTTTCAATTTTCAAAACAAACTAACCTAAAACTGTGCAAAACCCAGTATTTAGCCAGAAAATATGAAAAGATGGTGACACTTAAATTGACTTAATCTTTTCCTCCTTATTATGTTTTTTTATTTTTGTTTTAAGAAAACACAACAGTTAACCAAAATTTTACATAAAATACTATTGATGGTTCTTTGTGCAATTACAACATTGGTTGAAAGATGAATTGGGCATTTTACTGACCCTTCCCAGAGCTCAACTTCCCCTTTAAGTTCAATTCTGCTGTAGTAAAAGGGGTATTTATTTAGAAAACATTTTCAAACAAATGTAGCCCTTTCAGCTAAATTTACGTTTAGAGCCATGTTCTTTCGACTTTGTACATGTATACATAAAAATACAAACACTAAATAGAGCTGCATATATGACAATTGATTCTAACTAAAAGTTAATTAGGAGTACATCCAAACATTTTGTACTCACAATTTGCTGCATACTTGCATTGTACGTGTATAACATGGAGATAACTGAGGCTATGTAAGTTGATATAAAGGTGAATCTTTCGCAACACATTTATGGCAATGTTAAGCACACTTTTGGCAATGAATTCACATATAAAACTTTGAGTTGCCTATTAGGTTAAGAGTTGAACACTAATTTTACCTTCATCGTCATAAATGAAAGTGTTTTTCAATACACATGTTAACTAGATGGAGAATGTCATTAATGTCATTTGACCCCTTGGCGGCATTGATGTTTAGGAAAGCATTTTACAAAATGTATATCTAATTAGTTCAGCTAAACATTATTTTAAATCATGTATGCATGCACTTAGTTTTCACACTATTTACAAACTGCAAAAATCAAAATGAACTTGAGTACCTTCCAATACCTGTACATTCTCTAATAAATTACTTTTAAGACACAAGCATTTGTAGTTTCAAACTTCAGCCTGGAAAATATATTGCCTGTGAACAAAATGTAGATACGGTATATATCATAATTAGAGTAACTTTAAAAAAAAAAATCTTGTTTCTATGGGTCATTCTTTGAGAAACTACCGCATATCACTTAATATCTACTGAGTTCAAACTAGACAGTTATTGCAGATAATCAAAAATATAATCCATGGTACATATACATATATGTACACTAAAGGGAAATTCCACCCTAGGAATATGTTTGCATTGTAAGTAACACTGAAAAATAAGATTTAGAATCACTAGAGTCACAAGTTTCTTCACGTCTCATCGTGTAAGAAAGTAACAGACCAATCACTAGCTCCCACGCTGTAAATTTTGCCATTTCATCACAGAGCACCGGCTCAGTGACGTAATACGAGAGCTGGTAATACCTGTGCAATGGCCAGGAGGACATATGGAGTGGGCGGAGTGAAGCCGTTGCCTGATGTTGCAACAACTGCTAAATAGTGATCAAGCTCAAACCTTGAGAATAAAACGGATACAATTATTTGTGCTTTTGTATATTTTCTGTTTCATTCTTTAAAAAACTTGAGCTTGACCACTATTTAGCACTCGTTGAAGTGTCAGCAAACAGCTTCACTTCGCCCATTCTATACATCATGGCCATCGTCGCACAGATAATACCAGCTCACGGATTATGTCACTGAGCCGGTGCTCTGTGGGATCTAGCAGTTTGTCCTTGAATTTCTCGCATATAGAGTCGTGAAGAAACTTGTGACTCTGGCGATTCTAAATATTATTTGTCAGTGTTCCTAGGGTGGAATTTTCCTTTAATGTATCCATAATATTAAATTTCATAATGTATCTATATGAACATGTATATAATCATCAATTACAATATTACTTCCAAAATATTATGACCCATTTTTTAAAAGGATCTAGTAACTGACAAAGGATTGATAAAATGTGTATTTCTATGGTCTGACGTGTCAAATGATGTTTGTAATACATGGGAATTGGTAAAGATAGGGTACTATAGATGCAATGACAAACCTTTTCTCAATTTTTTCTGACTGGCAGCCTGCTGTTTGATCCGAAACCGAAACAGGAAAGGGCTTGCAGAAATCAAGGATTTTCTCCCCAGACTTCTAGATGACATTCTGAAGTGTTGGGTCTAACGCAAGCCGCTTATAAACTCTTTCAAGTTCTTTCACAAGCTGCAAACAAATTAAATGAAGCAGACAAAATAATGCAGTGATAATTTTAACGTAGAAATTCATTGTAAATTGAATTATAGTAAAAAATAATGCAACTCTATAGAGCTAACAGATGAATATTAAGTTATTAAGTCCCATATGATTAATTTCTCAGAGAATGTTTATGCAGTGGAAGTTTAACCCCCCCCCCCCCCCAAAAAAAAAAGGTTCCTGACAGCTTTCAAACTCTCACAAGTTGTAGTCCTTATTGATTCTGGGAGGCATTTACAGTAAAGTAACTTCTTACTTCTTACTATACACCTCTCCTCTTAAAATGAAAATGGGCCAAAAAATTAGAGCATTACCTGATTTTCCAACTTAAGGATGGGGGTATTCTGAAAGGATATCCCCACCAGAATTTCCTTGGATGAACAACATGCGATGCTGACGTGTTCTCTTCATCTTGTCATTTATAGTCCCTATATCGGGGTTCCTTCTGGCTGCAGCAGCTTCATATCCGTGATATGCCGTTGATTGTGATTCCCTCCATGTATCCTTTGAAAGCAAAGGGAGAGAAAAAGAAAAACATTTGAATGATTTAGAAACAGTATAATTACTATAAATACGAGAATCATAATTCAATACAAGCAGCCTTGTAGAAAGTTATCGTATTTCCTTAAATAATTACAACCAAGACCAATGTTGTATCTTCAAGCCTATCTGCACTAGTTTGGCCTGGAGGAATTAGACCTCCCTGCGTTGTCACTGGCAGGTGGTTATCTCATCAAATCAGCTCTCAATTAACATAAGAATGCATGGGGGATCAACGAGGGTACCACTTAGGCATTGTTGGCTGTATAGAGGGCGCAAGTAGCTACAAGTAGTGCAGTCCCGCTTTAAAGAATTACATACATGTACATATTTAAACACAAGATAAACAAAAACTATCAGATTGTATGATACATAAGGAAATCTTTTAAAAAGTACAAAGGCGAACTTTCCTTTGAAAAAGAATTAAACAATCTAGGCAAATATTTGTCATTACTAGTAAGAGATTACTACAAACGAACATCCAGATAAATTACTTACTGTACATATCCAGTTGAATTACACGCTCTGTCATTCAGGATTGGATACTTCATTGTTAAAAAATAAAGCCCTCGTCACTTCCTGATAATGAATCTTTGGGGATACCTGAAAAGTTTCAAAGAATTTGAAAACAGAAAGAAGAAAAAAATGAACACAGAGATGATAAAGGGAGATTCCCAAAAGAATGATTTACCATATTTTCGTACAGCAAAGTGAGTGTGGCAATGATCTCCAGGGGAGACGCCCTGGAGATTGTAAGCACTAGACTCTAGTGGATTTGCTGGGGTAAACCGCTGCAATGCTCTTTACTCCTTAGGCATGCACAATTAAATGGGGTACTTACATATTAAACACGGGGATGTGCCGCTAGTAATAGACTAATATTAACAAGCCATAGACTAAGGAGTAAGAATAGTTTGGCATTATTGTGATCAGAGTCCCTCATTTCTCTACACAGCTAGCTTTATTGCGTCTGCGTGCGCGGGACTTCGATCCATCTCCATAGCTTGCACGCAAACGTGTGTGTACACTGTGAATGAGAGGGGACTTTGATGACGATAAGGCCAATAGATTTTCAGATCTAGATTAGAAGTAGAACACAGGATTGTAAAATTACAACAAGCCTAAAAACACACACACACTCGTATTCTCGGTTTTACATCTAGTACATGCACCACGCGTAGTTAAGGGGATGCACTCGATCGGCGCAGCATGAGCTGGCTTGCACTGCACTGTACATACAGTGCCAGTGCAGTGATCGTATGTGGTGGTGGCTGATGCTTGCAGCTGATTTTGCAGCTGCAAACACCGATCTTATTTATGGCGTAAATACAGACAAAATATGTATATTTGACTCTACTATAGTCTAGATTTTAAATACAAATAATGTAATAATCACCTTTACACAGCAGATTGAGGCACGATTCGGGAGAAGAAGGATGAAAATATTGTCAAGCCGAAAGCCGTCGCGTTGATCAATTCCAATGCAATATGTGCACGAGTTTGAATTACGTGTCGGGCGCTGCCATTGGTTGCCGCAATTTGAGAAAGTTAGTCTGATTTAAAATCTTTTAAATTAAATTGTTTGTATTTTTGTGTTCTTATTTGTTTCGGTAGAATAATTTGAATAAAGATTCGAGCAATATTACTTCAAAATACATTGTAAACGACAAACAATTGAAACACAACAAGTTTGTAATAAAATAGGTCTGAGATGTACATTTTATATCACGGATGCGGGCGAATGAAGACTACCAAAGTGGCTTGAAGGGTGCAGACGAGCACCCTACAGCTTACAGCTCCATTTAAAGGTACGAACGGGAACCATTAGCATTCGCGAACCATTACGGGCGCCCACGAGCACCCCATACGAACCCTTTTTTCTTAGAGTGTACATGTATATGATGACAATTTTAAAATGGTTTAACTCCAAGACGAAGTGATCCAAATTATATAATTGAGTTGATTTCTGCTCCTCTGCATGTAGAGTGTAATGTGAACAATACTAACTGCTGTAGAATGAACTTCAATAGATGTAATTGTCCTGCATTTAGGAATACATGTCTGATTGTCTGTTTCAACACATATATCGAGTTTTACCGCAAAATTAGATTTTGTGAGTGATAAATGTGCGCGAGATATTCATTTTGTTTACCTTGTTTAGCCGATGACGGAGCTCAACCAAAGTTGTGTATTTGTGTGTGTGGGAGGGGGGGGGGCGCCAGGAAGCAGTAATGGCATGTTTGCTGAAACTTCCTTGTTTTGTCTCCACTCACATTATTTGCCACAAGATCAAAGAGAGAGAAGGAGGAGGGAGGGAGGGGGGGGGGGGGGGGGGGGGTAACAAAAACGAAAGCAAGTACATGTATATCTATTTGCTTAAATTTTCGTTTTACATTTTGAACTCCTCCTCGACAGT